>JAPMNZ010913427.1:0-13904 GCA_029875035.1 Pomatoschistus microps
GCAATGATGATCCTATTCAGTGAGAAACAGTGAATAAACTATACCAGCGAACGAAGCCCTACAGCAGAAAACCGTCAGTGTTTGTGAGATTCGACTGAGTCTTCAAATGAGATGTTTCTGTTTACATAGGTATTTGCTTTGTTCCACCCCTCCTAAATAATAATACCTGTTTAACAGTTACTCAGATCAACAAATGTACTTGTCAACGTTTATCATCAATATCTAAGGCACATAATATATAGATGATTCCAGTTAAAAATGTAAAATATAAACACACTTTACTTTTATAAAACTAACTTTGTTCATACCTCCATTGTCTATAGATAAATAAAATCACTTTCGTCTTTGTTTTAAAGGTCTGGAATGAAATGGCAAGGTGCTGCTCTTTGAAGTTTTATCTGAGGATGAGCTGAGTTGTAGCGTCTGAAAGTGGAGTTGCACGGAGGAGAGAGAGGAGGCAGACATTCGATCCTCTGTTGCAACTGATTTCAGACTACTTTCTCCTCCGGCTTCCTTCCTGTTGGCTCTGTATCGCTGAAGCCGCTCGTCACTGCCCCTCGGTCTGCGGCAGATGAAAAAAAAACAAGGGATAAGTACTCACAATCACTTTCATCCTCTTCTATGGCTGGTGGAAATTGCATAATATTCTACACTCTACCACAAAATCTTACAATAGTCTTTCTTGTACGTCACTCGTCGGACATTCTTCAGCTCCTCTCCAGTCGTTCCATATGTTTTGAGGTTCCTGTAATTGTTTAATGCAAAACTTTCAATAGAGTCATTTTCCTTATGTTAAATGTTTGCAAATTGCGTAAATCTTGTGCATTGTACAACTAATTACTTACTTACTCACATTAGTTTGTGTTCTCTCCTTCACCTTCAGAAGGCTCCTTTGCAGAGTGATGTTCTCCTGCTCCAGAATGTGAATGCGGAGGCAGTTTGCCTTGATTTGCTGCTCCATGTCCATAGTCACGTTGCCTGTGCCTTTAAGAAGACAAGACATCATTCCCTTCTATATTTTTATGATTATGTAATATACGGGTGTGTTCACAATTAAGTGTCAATTATAGTATCTAAATTTTAAAACGTTATAATCCCTTGATTTAAAATGGAGTAATTCTTTTTAAAGAAAAGTTTAAATGACTCTTTAAAAATGTGTAACGTGATGGTTTCCGTAATTTTTTTCCGAAAAATTAAACTTGAGGAAAATGATGATTGTCTGGTTTACTTACATCTAATTGGTTTTGTATGAAAGTAATGCCTTTGTTTCTACTCTATGTAAAAAAGGGTTATTAATCAAATGTTGACATCTGAAAATATGTAACAAACTTCCGTACAGTTCATTCCGTCAAAGGCATCATCATGTCTGTTACACAGATGAACATAGCCACTATCAAACATGTTACTAATTTATAAAACAGAAATCTTCATAAACCTGTTATGAACCTGTTATGAAGCCCAAGCACTCACTTCGTGCTTGGGCCTGAGGCTCTGGGTACAGGTCTGGGAAAGCCACCAAAAGTCGTTCCCTCTCCGTGCCAGCGGATATTTGTTGTTCCAGCTCAGCCACAGTGTTTGCCACACTGCTCATCTTTGAACGTAGTGTCTCTTTGTCCATTTCCAGCTTCACACAAGACTCCTTTATTAAAAGAGTTAATTGGGACTGGGGTAAGGACTTGATAATGCATACTGTAAAGCTACAAACACAACATTATTTTTAGGTTTGTGTAAGCTCTCAGTCGTACAGGGATTAGTCAAAGCAAAGGAAGATTTCTCACCCATCATCTGTACTTCTTAGCAGTTTTTGAAAAAGTCCTTTAGGTGAAGGACAAAACATCGGGAAAAACTGAAGTACAGATGATGGGTGAGATTATTTTTAGGTCCCAAAGGTGCCTTAGGTACTTAAGTATAAGTACAGATAGATAATATAGTATAAACATAAGTACTTCAGAAAAATGACCACCGTTTCCCCTTGAAGGACCTTTGATGTGGGTTGTAAAAGAATACACACAACCCTTACTGACCTTACTCAATTTTAATTCATTTTAAACCAGCTTAGGGCAATGAACAGATGATCCTCTGTGTGATGTTTTGTCTATCACATAGAGGAATCCATTTTTTTAAACTTGTTTTTATGCCCTATACTGCTCAAAAGAATTGCCTCTGATGCCATAAATAAAGTAATCTGATTCTGAATCTACTGTATGTTTTCCTTGTTTGCTCACCTGTTGTTGGTTGAGTCGGACTTGTAGCTGCTCTCTCTCCTCTGACAGTTGCTGTATCTGACTGTGAAGCTCTTTCTGTTTCTCTACACTTTCTCCCAGCTGCCTCTGCAACTCTTCACACTCTTCATCCAACGCATTCAATTTCTCCACAAGAGATTTCTGTTTTCCCTGAGTCGCCTATGAGTTCAAATATAAAGAATGCATAACATGATTAATTGGAGTTTAAATACCGGTATATGGGAGATGATCAGAGAGATGGAGACTTGCCTCTTGCTGGCGACATGCACTGTTGTATTTGGCTTCTTCTTTGTGCAAACACATCTGGAGTTCTGAGATATCAGCCTCTAACTTTTGTGTCTCGTTTTGTAGTTGGAGTTTGCAGCTTTTGTTTTCTTCTAGCAAGAGTCTGATCTTCTCCTGGAATGAAATGTTTTCTGCTTCTACAAAAATGTGGAAATAAGAACAGTGGTTACATCTTTAGAAGTGCACTGTGATTGTTAAAATGCATTTGAGAATCAACATATGTTACCTAAGGTTTTAATTATTTCCAGTTGCTCAGCCACTTTCTTTGTCAAAATTGAATTTCTGTCATCCAAGGACAAGATTTCTGAAACCAGTAGCATCAGATTTATCATAAAAAATTATGTTTTTTTATGTCAATTAATCACACTGCACCTCTTTGGTGTTTTTGTTGCTCTTCTTGTCCTTTCTTCTGTGTTTCCATAAAAGATCTCTCTGCTTTTTGCAATGAAAACTCAAGTTGGACAGTGGTGGCCTGGTAGTTCCCAACCTTTTCCTTTAGTTCACTGCGTAGTCTTTTCATATCAGACTTTAACATATTATTTTCTGTTTCAACAGTCACTAGCTTGGCTTTGAGGGGCTCTACTATCCCGCGCACTTCTTGTAAGTGTTTTGCCAGGCGCCTCAAGTCCCTGTTTTCCTCTGCTCCCCATTGAGCAATGTCAGTTGCAGTCATTTGACCCAACTCCACAGTGTCCTGCACCGAGAGGGACAGTGGCTGCAGTGAAGAAGGCAATCCCTCACTTTGGAAAAGCTCGATTAGTGCTCTTCCAGTCTTCCTCAAAACGAACTGAGTTTGATAACAGGCATCACATGGGACGAGACATGATTCAAATGTCTGAGAGCCGACATTTTTAGTTTCCACTTCTTGAGGTGGTGTAGTGCTTTGGGTCAAGCTGCATTCACTATTATTCTGTGGCCAAGACAAAAGAGAGCTGATGGAGGATTTTGCAGTAGAACGAAGGTCGCTTCTTGAATTTGGACTTGACTCGAAAGAGGACAATACATCATTACAGACTGTTTGTTTTTTATATGACACCTAAGGAAAGAAAAAAATTGATGAATAGACCATTAAACATCCAAGGGGTATCAGTGTACATACCTTATATGTAAGCAAATTACTCCAGTAATTTCTAACCACAAGCCCAAGTGACAAAAATCCTTTCTCCTTAGTTTGACTTCTCTTACATGACTTTGACAACTGCTCCACAAAAACATTGAAACTTTGGAGAAGAAGCAGGAGTCTACAAACAAATACATTTATTATTATATTATTTTATAGCAATATTGGTTAAATTTCTGGAGTTAGTAAGTATTGCCATGATTGTATACAAAGTAGAATGGTAAAATAATATTTTGTAATTCAATTTAAACTATACAGTTGGAAAATGTGTCCATGCCCCAAACATATTTTTGTTGTTTTCCCCATTCTGATGAAATTGTTATTAAATAACATTTGTTAATTACAAATGCATTGTGTTAATCAACCTACTTGACTTTATGCACCATAGTTGAAAAGTTACCTATCAATCACAAGCTCCAGCAAAACAATGTGAGAGTGTTGATTGAATGTAGCTTCTCCGTGTATGAAGTCGTATTGGTCCAACAGGGCAACCATGTCCAGATTACAGGACAATTTGTCGGGGAACTTCCAGGATGAATAGCGCACAGGACCCGTTCGCGAAAACACGTCTAAAATGGCACCTTGTAAATCCACCAGATCCTTCCGCAGACTTTCAATACAGTCCTGACGGCCCAAAGATTCAGTCATGACGGAGGAGGCAGAAAATGTTCAACCTCGGGTGCCATGGGTGTTACTTGTTGTTATACCGTTTCCCTGGCAACGAGAGAGAGAAAGACTACAGCGTCCAAGATGCCTTGCGCCTTCTTCCCGGAAGTAATTGTCCGCCATTGTGGTAACGTCTCAGAAAGCACGACGCGAAGTAAGTGTTTTAAATGTACAATTTCAATGTTCTTACTCATTCAATTCTTTCTAAATGGTCGTTGCAGTGTGTATTAAGTGTACATTTATTGTTTCTGTCTTGCAGAAACAACCCATCTTCTATACAATCCGCCATGCCGCCTGGGCCTGTTCAGATTGTTACCCCAGAGCCTAGCAAGGTAAGTTTGGAAGCTTGTGTGATATTATTAACCTTTATTTTAGCAGGGCTATTCATATCCGCTGCTGTCCTATAACTATCTATTTATTACGGTGTTACGTACACTGTTAATTATCTTTTAGTTTATTTTGTGGTCTTTTTTTGTTTGTCCTTAATGTTTACAGAATGAAACGACCGAAGAAACTCCAGCAACAAAACCCATTGTAGGGATCATCTACCCCCCTCCAGAAGTTCGAAACATTGTGGACAAGACAGCCAGCTTTGTTGCTAGGTGTGCATCTCGTTTATTGCATTTGTTGCTTGTATTTACCTCACAGTGTCTTTACCTTACGCATTACAACTCATAATAATTTTGCAGAAATGGGCCAGAATTTGAAGCAAGGATCCGTCAAAATGAGATCAACAATCCAAAGTTTAATTTCCTTAACCCTAATGATCCATACCATGCCTATTATCGCCATAAAGTCAATGAATTTAAGGAGGGTAAGGCACAGGAGCCATCTGCTGCCATTCCCAAAGTTATGCAGCAGCAACAGCAACTCCCACAAAAGGTAATAATAATGCCTTATAAATAATACGTTATTTTAGAATTGCTTGAATGTTGCCAACTCTTTTAATATATTATATTTACTCATAGGTTCAAGTCATCCAGGAAACTGTGATACCAAAAGAACCTCCTCCCGAATTTGAGTTCATTGCAGATCCACCTTCCATCTCGGCATTTGATCTGGATGTGGTCAAACTCACCGCACAGTTTGTGGCTCGTAATGGACGGCAGTTTCTCACTCAGCTCATGCAGAAGGAACAGAGGAATTATCAGTTTGACTTTCTACGACCTCAGCACAGCCTTTTCAACTACTTTACCAAACTGGTGGAGCAGTATACTAAGGTGCGATGTAGTTTATTGAGCTTGAATTGTAGTGAGTTCGAATGAGTTATTTTAACCTTCTGTCCTCCTTGTAGATCCTCATTCCTCCAAAGGGCCTTCTCAACAAGATGAAGAAAGAGGCTGAGAATGCCAAAGAAGTTATGGATCAGGTAAACTATTTGCTTCAGACTTGTGAACTGTGTATTTGGGATGCACCAATACAATCAAAGTGTTATAATATCTTAGAGCTATATCAATCTTTGGAAAGTTGTTGAATTTGGTGTTTGTTCTGATTCGGCCATTGGAAATATCATGAAATTATGAGGGATAGACCAATCCAGCTTTTTTGTGTATAATACAGTACCCGGTACTTTGGTTTTCAATATCTGCTGATCAGTGAATCCCTACTAGTAGTATGACTGCATTGTTTTCTTTTTTCACTTATGCCACACACAATATTTAACAATAATGCATGCTAAACATTATTTAACTTTTAGGTGAAATATCGAGTTGAATGGGCAAAGTATCAGGAGCGTGAAAGAAAAAAGGAGGAGGAAGAAAGGGAGAAGGAGCGTGTTGCGTACGCACAAATTGACTGGCATGACTTTGTAGTAGTGGAGACAGTGGACTTCCAGCCGAATGAACAAGGTGATATCTCACGCATCATTGAATGTCGCATCAACATGTCGATCATTATATTCATACTGTTTTGTTATGTTCACAGGTCACTTTCCACCTCCGACAACACCAGAGGAGCTTGGGGCGCGTATTCTCATCCAAGAGCGCTATGAGAAATTTGGGGAAAGCGAAGAAGTGGAGATGGAGGTTGAGAGTGAGGATGAAGATGATGAAAGAGAAGTTCGACGTGAAGTACAGCCCTCTCAGCCTGACCAAGACACGCAAGTGCAAGACATGGATGAGGTATAAAATATGCTTTCTTTTCCTGATAAGATAATCATATACATTTAGATTTATATATCTAAAAATAGGAAAAAAAAGTCTTAAGGTCCCATAAGTTCTAAGATGTCTGTCTTTCAGTTCGGTCCGAAAGGATACTTTTCATCCATTAAGGATTTAATAGCATGCATTTTTTGAGGTTCATAATGTCAGATTCTCAAATTATTCTGTTTTCTTTTTTTTATAGGGATCTGATGATGACGATGAGGGAATGAAGGTACCATTGCCTCCAGAGACTCCTATGCCACCACCTCTTCCACCAACACCAGATCAAGTTATTATTCGCAGAGATTATGATCCCAAAGGTATTGTTCATATAAATTACTTTTGTTGGGTTGTCTACAAAATTCTGAATTTTTCATTTATTATTTTTACCATTTTTGTAGCTTCCAGACCACAACCCTCAGTTGCTGTCCCAGATGAGTACCTAATTTCACCCATCACTGGAGAGAAGATTCCAGCCAGCAAGATGCAAGAGCACATGCGTATTGGCCTGCTAGATCCACGCTGGAGAGAACAGAGGGACCGAAGCATCCGAGATAGACAAACTGAGGATGAGGTGTACGCTCCTGGTCTAGATATTGAGAGTAGTCTGAAACAACTGGCAGAAAGACGTACTGATATCTTTGGTGTTGAAGAAACTGCCATTGGTAAAAAGATTGGTGAAGAGGAAATTCAGAAACCAGAGGAAAAGGTGTGTAGCTCTAACATAAAATTTTGTGATCTTAAAATATAAATATAAATATATATTTATATAATATTAATTTCCTGGGATTACCAAACATCTAGGTTACATGGGATGGTCACTCTGGAAGTATGGCACGCACACAGCAGGCAGCGCAGGCCAACATCACTCTCCAAGAGCAAATTGAAGCTATCCATAAAGCCAAAGGACTGGTTGGAGAAGATGACGCCAGGGAGAAAATTGGCCCGAGTAAGCCCAATGAAATTCATCATTCTCCCATGTCTGGCTTATCTTTATCCAAACCTATGTCCATGCCTCGTCCACCTCATGTAAGTTATTCTGAATGCAACAATTTGTATTTATGTTTGTGTGGTTGATACAGTAATCAATTTTTGACCATTTCTTTGTAGGTTCCCCCTCCAGTCCGTACCACATTGCTTTCTGCTGTACCTGTCATTCCAAGGCCTCCTGTACCCCCTATTGTGCGCTTGTCCCCCATGCCTCCCATGCTTCCTCCAACTCGCATAAACGTGGTCCCCATGCCGCCATCAGCTCCTCATCTTATGGCGCCCAGGCCACCTCCAATGGTGGTTCCAACTGGTAAATTTAAACAAATCCTATTCAATGTAACATAATAAATCTGAAGCATACAGAAGTAAAACTTTTTTTAATGTCTGCCTTTTCCAGCATTTGTTCCAGCGCCACCTGTACCACAGCCTCCTGCTCCATCACCTCAAGTGCACCCACCTCCACCTCACGACGATGAACCACTCAACAAGAAAATGAAGACTGAGGACAACCTGATTCCTGAGGAGGAGTTTCTGCGCCGAAGCAAGGTATCTTAAACATTTTGAAACACGCACACCGGTGAAAATTACATGCTTTATCATGCGTCTGTTATTAATTTTTTAGGGTCCAGTGGCAGTCAAAGTACAGGTTCCCAACATGCAGGATAAGACTGAATGGAAGCTGAACGGCCAAGTGCTGAATTTCACTGTTCATCTTACTGACCAGGTGGACAATTTCTTTATTTATATGGGACTGACTAGTGTTCTTTGTACACAAATGCTGCTAATACTAATCTAATACTTATACAATATCTGCACAGGTCTCTGTTATCAAAGCTAAGATCCATGAAGCAACTGGTATGCCTGCTGGAAAACAAAAGCTTCAATATGAGGTATTTGTCTTTTGTCACTTGGTTTCCATGTCTCATTGCATGTTACTAATATAATTACTTCCACTTTCCAGGGAATTTTCATCAAAGACTCCAACTCTCTTGCTTACTACAACATGGTCAGTGGGAATATCATTCATCTGGCTTTGAAAGAAAGAGGAGGGAGGAAGAAGTAAACTGGTAATTGATGCTGATATATTCAGTGTTGTGATTTTTGTTTTAACATTGTCAATATAGAATATTGTCATCCATACATGTTTTCTGGTATATTGCATTAAACAACTTCTTTTTGACAAATACAATACTATCATTGATTAATAAAATTCTGTCAACTGTCTTGATTGATTTGCATGGCTAATTTGTTGTGACTTTCAGTATATTATGATTGTATTAGCAGCCATTGGACATTCAGAACAGGTTTAGGCGTATCGTTATTAATCTAATTTTGAGAGAATGGAGCAGATACAAATTTTAGTTTAACTTAACTTCAAATTCCCCCGGTAAAAATCAGTATCTAATTTAGTCACTCAGGCTATGTAACTGAGTGAGCTATTACTCACTTATCTTCACATTTGACTTGCACGTCAAGATAAATACTTGGTAAGGTATTTTTAGTGCTCTGCGAGAACTAGACCAAAACACATAACTGTTTTACTTGATGTTACCACTAGGAGTAGGGCAACACCATTCTAACCCAGGACAGCGGTCTGCTCCAAGCGAAATCTGTCCATCTCACTCGGCAGGATGACAGCGATGGCAGTCACTCTTATTATCGCACTCTTTTAACGCCATATTTGACCCTGGTACTGCAATGTTTGCCATGTTTCTCAGGTTTAATACAACTTATGGGAAACTGCGGTCGTGAAGGAGGAGTTTTATTTTTGCTGTGCTGGCACGGTAGACTCAAGTTTACGTTAGCATGCTAGCATCTGGCTGTTTAGCATTGAAGAAAAAAATAGCCAGCTAGCAAAGAAACTACCTTTTTATGTCAAGGGATGATTCTCGACAAGTTTACGATTTAGAGTGTTTGCCTCAGGTTTTAAAAGTCAGTAGTTTCAAGAAAAATGTCTTTGATTGCGTTAGATCGGGGAGCATATGGAAGGAAGTGTTTTTGACTTAGGATCACTGTCACAATCGCTTGCTGACATTTCTTAGCCCGGATAGCTAACTAAAGCTAACTGGATAGCTAACTGTCGGATTAAAATGGCAAATATTGAGAATGGTCGTCTGTCTGCGGACACCAGAAGCATTCGGACTGTCAGTAGTAGCCACATGGACGACGAAAGCTCACTTGGATCCGATTCTGAAATCAATGGATTTACCAGCGAGAGACAGACTGACAAATATGGATTCATCGGTGGAGCACAACAATACTCGGTTGAATCGTAAGTCTATAAACATGATTTTCTTTGTTTTGACAAACTTTTCCTTTTATTCGACTGTTCTGTTTAGGCTATTTCCAAATTTAACTGAACAACATAGACGTTATAAGGTTGTAATTCATTTTCAATTGCATGGTTGATGTTTTGGTGTCACTTCATAACAAGCTCCTACCCACCCACACACACACAGCTGCGTGGCACATTTCTTGCAACATTACTATAACTTGAATTTATATCCACTTTAATTGCATCATTTTTATTTAGAAACTTGTATGCGTGTATGAAGCAATGTTCCAGCTAACGCCCATTTGTTTTAACACATGACTGTTATTTAATTGTTGCACTCAAATTGATAGTCTCCCTCTCTAGTCCGCTTGAATTCAATGACTAGCATACTTTCCATTTACACTGTTCTGTACATAAAAGGGGCTTTCCATTTACACTGTTCTGTACATAAAAGGGGCTTTCATCGTGGCCTTTCACTGGGACCTAAATAAAAAGTCACTGCTGTGCCAAGCGCTGCCTTGAAGCTTTTCTGTTTTCTCTTCAGTTTTGGCAGATTTAACCACAGTGCTGGTGCCTCTTTACTGGAGGGCCTCTCTTGGCTCACACTTTAGACATTCATTCCTTGGTAATAATGATTTGGTAACTCGGGCTGATGCATGTTCTGATACTTCGTATGACTACCATTATATTACAGCATTGGAGGGCTTGTCTTCAGTTTAAAAAGTGCTCCTTTAAAGTGATTGAACCCTGCAATTATAGTCCCTTGCTGATGATATAATTACAGTCTAGTAGAGCAGCAGCACTCGTCCATAATGTAATGCAGGGATACCCTTAGTTTAAGGCAGAAACTCCTATGCATTTGGTTTGGTTTAAATTACTAAAAGGGCATATAGCTAATGGAAAAATATTTTGCTTTGGCGCCATAACACCATTTACTGTTTTAGTCTTTTGAAATCCTACTTTTATTCTTTTTGTGATCCATTTATTGATTTTTTTTTTGTGATGGAAATTGCTTTATCGGAAAAAAATATGCCTATGTTTGTTTATTTATCTTTTTATATTATTATGTTTTATTTTGAACAACATAACCCTTCCTGCCTGTTCAATTTCGCTTCTGCATTAAGGCAAATCCCTGAGACTGATGTCAGCACTCGGTTAGGCCACTCCTAATATACATCAATGGCACAAAAAACAAATTTACCATCCTCCTTGCCCTCTTATTTTCACCTGGGGGCTCATGAATTCAAGAGGGTGCTTCGGCCCCATACTGAGAATCTTGTGTCGCTCAGTCTCCTACCTTGGAGTTGTTTGTTGTGTATATCTTTTCTTAACTTGCTGGTTTTGAAAGCATACTTCCTATCGCAGATGTCACGACATCAAAAATAAGGTGTCAACAAAAATTCTATATCAAACGATGCACCCCTATGTGCCATGCAGAGACTATTTTCAGAGGTCAGCTTAAGTTTTAACAGGTCATCTGGGCATACAGACAGACATTCCTTGCATTACAGATGTTGGATGATCGTTTTTCTAACTGTTCAAACAGCAACAAGAGGAAGTGCTTTTGAAAACATCCTTGTTAAATAGTTTTTTAAATGACGCTTATTTATCTACAGAGCGCAAGATGTGCCTATACAAGTGATTAGGCAACGAGAACTGAAATGGATTGACATGTTGAGCCACTGGGACAAATGGATGATCAAGAGATTCAATAAGGTAAGTTAACACCTTCATCTAGCACACACAAATAATGGCTCTGTACTGTACATACATGCTAGTAAAGTCTGTAACTTTCTATTTTGTGTTCGAACACAGCAGTATTATCTTAGGAGCAGTGGAGGGTGAGCGGAAATGAGGACGTATCGAGTCCATTCAAAGCATACTGATAAGCTAGCACATATCTTCATGCATGCTGCATTATAAACTAATATCTTCACTACATGTTTATGACCTTATGCACAATTTCTGTAAATAAGGAAAGTGAAACAATAACATGTGGAAGATCCATGAAGCCGTTTGTCCATTGGTGCTACAGGCGTATGTGCATATGATTTCCATGCGCTGTTTGCTGTTTAGTTGTCCAGCAGGTTTTGTCATCATCAGCATATCAGCACCAAGCTTCTGCTTCACTATTCACATGTAGCAGGACAGGACACGACTCATCCTTTATCGCACCACGGGCCATGTCTCACAACAGGGTGGAGTTATGTTGACTTCATAAGAAACCAGCAGCTCTGTAATAAAAGGGCTTCAAAGTATAACTTATTGCTCTACTTAAGGCTGGGGTTAGGAACATAAGCAGTGGCCTTGGTACTACATGTTTTATCACCTAATTAAATATATTTTACAGAAGATGTTATTAAAGTTAATTGTCAATATGTGTTAATTAAGTCATAAATGTGGCAAGCAATCTACAAAAGCTGTCTGAGAATGACTGCATCTTGCTCCAGTCTTCAATAGAGTATACTGGAAAAAAATAAATATTAGATTGCCTATTATTGGTGTTAGATGTTTGTGATATCGATATGTTCTGATACGTTCAGTAAAGGTCTGAGACCAACTCCAAATACGAGCACAGATCATTTGACTACTATACATAGACAAATAAATGGATTTTCTCTCAAGAGCATATGTGTACAGTATGTATGAGTTACTGCAGTTGGGGGCAGAAAATGTGTGATTTAATACTCAAAAGAATTAAGTGATTCCTCTGTTTGTTTAATTTGTATTTGGTTTTGTCTGGTTCAGGTGAGGCTGCGGTGTCAGAAGGGTATCCCTCCTGCACTGCGAGGACGTGCGTGGCTTTATCTCTCGGGAGGCAAAGTGAAAAGAGAGCAGAACCAAGGAAAGTTCCAGGTCTGAGAGAAACCACTTTCACTTCTCCTTTCCTCTGCACTTTTGACATTTGTATTTAGGATCTGTTATTTGCTTTCTTGCAATCTTTTAGATTAAGTAGTAAACATTTGATTATTTACTTTTTCTTAAATCCCAAAAATGGTTCAATTAAATCAGTAGACCCATTTTTATACCCCCCCCTGTGTCGCTTGCAGGAGCTGGATCGACAGGACGGCGATCCCAAATGGGTTGATGTG
This sequence comes from Pomatoschistus microps, assembly GCA_029875035.1. Lineage (NCBI taxonomy): Eukaryota > Metazoa > Chordata > Actinopteri > Gobiiformes > Gobiidae > Pomatoschistus > Pomatoschistus microps. The sequence continues at coordinate 12,813 of JAPMNZ010913427.1, forward strand.
ATTGAGAAAGATCTCCACCGACAGTTCCCGTTTCATGAAATGTTTGTGTCACGAGGAGGACATGGGTAACTGTCAATTTTGTCTAATTAATTGTGACCGTTTTCACTGCTGCTTATCTAAATGACGTCTGTGTCGTGTGTGTTGCAGACAGCAGGACCTGTTTCGTGTTCTTAAAGCATACACCTTGTACAGACCAGAGGAGGGGTACTGCCAGGCTCAGGCTCCTATTGCTGCTGTGCTGCTTATGCACATGCCAGCTGAGGTAACAGAAACCACCAGCACATACATGACTTCCTCTTTGCTCAAAACAACAGTCAATAGTTGAGTAGGTCTCGCAATCAGACTTATGTTTTTTATTTTGTGTGGGAATGTAATAATTATGTCATAAGGTTGTATGATAATTTAAAGTCTAAAAAAAGAGTGTGTAACTATTGCATGATTCCACAGTATCACAATTGTTCAATGTCTTTCTTTCAAAGGCTTGCTGAGACTTGCTTTTTTTGATTCCTTACCGAGCATTTATAGCAGCCCATGTCCTCACAATCATCACTTTTAAGCACAGTCATGTGTCGTGATTATACTTTACATTAAAAGGCATGGAGATTATAATGTATTTTATTTAGTCTTTTTCAACCCTAAATTTGTATCTGTAATGCTGCTTTGGATAAAATATTGATTCAGAAATTGAAACCAACTGTGCAGTTAAAATCCTCTTATCTATACTTCCTCAGGATGCGTTCTGGGGACTGGTCCAAATCTGTGAAAAGTATCTTCCTGGATACTACAGCCCTGGCCTGGTAAGACAGCTCCTCAAAAATCTCTCATATCATCTCTTCAAAGTTATTGTCTTGTATAATAATATTGTTATAGGCTGTAATTGGTTTCTATATTTTCTAAAAACCATTGTTTATTTGACTTTGACAACCATTACCAAACAATAAGTCATTGTAATCATTGCCTAATTATGAATAAGGTATTATTTAAGAATGGCTTTGCATGCATACCAAAGATAAAAAACAAGTTGATGCAAGAGTGGTGTAATCCTGCACAGTGGGAAACTTAAACTAATGCATTGGCACTGTTTATGTACCA
>JAPMNZ010913447.1:0-18495 GCA_029875035.1 Pomatoschistus microps
AAATCATTCTTGTGTGGTTCCAAATATAAAAAATAATGTTATACAAGTGTTTATCCTTAAATGAAATCACAAAAATTCCATAAAAACGCGTTGATTCTTATACGGGTCATTTTTGACCCACTCGTGGAAGAGTGTAGGGTCTAGTCACTCGTGCATCTAAGGGTTAAAGCTGGGTAACCTACCTTTCAGTCTACAAAAATGCAACTACTAATACTATTATCCAACTAGTTACTTTCACTGTAAAAGATGTAGAGAGAAAGGAACTTTTTTTTTTATCTCCTATCATATTTTAGTCAGAAAAGTAAAAAAAATATGACCACGGTTAGGGTTAGGGTTAGGGTTAGGGTTAGGGTTAGGGTTCTAAACCCAAGATTCTTTCTGTTGGGCCAAATAATAAAACGTGTTATTTGTGAATAAAAAGTTAGTTAGCTCAGCTTAAACGGATCCCATTGGGTATTACATTATCACTAACCTTGTATGAAACTCTGAGGGTTTCATTGAGCAAGGGCCAGATAAATGAACTCCCCAATGCTTCCTCCTGTAGCAGGAACGCTCTAATTAGACAATTGGTAAAAGCACTTTGAATACTCTACATGAATAATTATTTCTTTGACTCGTCCACCAGTGATAAACTCTTGCTGTACTTGAAAAATTAAGTGTAGTAAGACTTGTAGTGGGACAGTGCTCTGCTCCTGATCACTTGTAATAGCTTTTCTCTCTTGTCCCCCGTGTATTTGTCAAGGGTAGACTCAACTAAAGCATTTACCTTGAGTCGGACTTCCCAGAATGCAGTGTTGAAAGCCAGACCCAAATGAACCCTTCATCCACATCTCTTCACAGTAAAGCCGCTGGCCTGACAAAAATATTTAGCCCTGCCACTCTCCCGATATTGGATATGTCACCCTCCATTGCCCGTACTATGGACCAATGTCAAAGTCATTTTGCCCGCGGTGATTTTCTGTACCATGAGCCGCACAATAGCTTTGGAAGGAGATGATGCTGTCCATGAGGAGAATATCAAGAATGGTAAATACATGAATGGAGCAGGAACAAACACTGCATTATGCTTGTCTTTAAAGGAGGCATTATAAAGCTGATAACATGTTTGTCATTCTGTTTTGTTCAGCCAATCAAAGAGAGGACAACGGTCAGTACTTCAATATACAATTTGAATGTAACGAAATAATGTGACCTGCATTTTATTACATGTTGGTGATGGATTGGATAGAAGAATAATATATGATAATAAACACATTTTTGGGGCAGGTCTGGCTTCATTGTTTTTGTTTTTTTTGTCCATGTGTCTAAAGAAAAATATAAGCTTGACATTTACCTTTATTTACTCAGAAAGTTAAGATAGGGGGAAGGAAATTATATCAAAGCTCAGTATTCTAATGTAATCGTTTATTTATTTTTTTTTTTGTATCTGTAAACTTTGGATATGCAAGGAGAAAATTCATTTTGGAGGTGATGCCCAGAATGGAACTTCTCCTATTGGTGGAGGTCTGCACACACGTGATTTTCAAATTAAGATTCATTCATTTAGATTTCATTTAATATTTCAAGTTAAATATTTCAAGTTAAATATTTCAAGTTAAATATTTCAAGTTATCTTTTTTGCATATTTTCCCGTTATTAAATGACTGATCCAAAATATATAAATGTTCACAATATTCTAATGTTCTGAGTATGTCTCTATGTGTCAATTTACATTCCATAATAACAGTCCACAGAAGAAGTCTGAACTCACTACTTCTTTTAGCCAAAGTGCCCAGAAGCAAAGCCTGACAGGCAGAAATAATAGAGACGAGGCAACAAGGGAATTACACCCCAAACACTCTAACAATCGGTTTGACAAAAACTCCAGTGCCAGTGGCCGCTGTATGATTTTTCACCTCGGGAAAGGAATTTTACATGAAGTGTCAGGGCCAACATCGACCGTGACAGGCTGGTCATCGAGGTAATCCATTATGGTGTGTAGAAAATGGTGTTCTTAAGACCCCCACAATGGCTCCATGAGACTGGTCCAAACGCCCGTGGGCCTTGGAGGTGGTGGCGTGACTGTGAATGATGCCACTGATGACGGTGAAGATGAATGAGGTGTTCGCCGGCCAACAGCACACTGCAGCGGCACAAGTGTGTGCACAGGTTTACTTTGAGTATGTCCTCTGTGAAGATATTTAGCAATACTATATTGGTGCACATGGAAATAGATACGACATAAGATCCTGTCTTCGTCCTGCAGTGGGGAAATTTCAATGTTGCAGCGCACATACAGGACAGTACAAGAGCACACTGGGAGCACACAAAATATACTAAATAAGTAGCTCCTATGTTTTATAGCAAAATAGAATAAAGTTAAATAAATATACGGCAAGAAATGTAGATAAAGTGGCATTCAGTGGACATTCTGAAATTCCAGAATTGCACATTGCACACGAGTATGGTATTTAATATTTACAGATAAATGACATGTATAGGCTCATTTGTATCTGTTGTGAGTGTGAACGCATTTTTAGAGGTAGAGAAAACCGGGTCCTGGGTACGATTCCAGGTTTAAATATACAGCCGTGTTCTCACCGTGACTGCGTTCCCACTGGTTTCACACAGGTGATCCAGTTTTCTCCAGCTCTACGGTTTCCTACAGGTGCTACGGTTTCCTCCGGTTTCCCCTACCTTTAAAAATTAGTACAATAGCTATAATCCTCCAGCACTTGTAGTCCTCACCAAGCTGAACATCAACATTTGGAAATCTGGACAGAGGCAGGGTCAAATGCAGAGGACAAACTGCTCTACGGGATCATAAAGTATCTCTTAACCTGAAGGAAATAAACACAGACACCCCAGGCAAACTCCACACAGAAAGACCCCGTCTGGCCCATGAATCAACTTCTGACTATTGAACACGAGCGCTAGCTGTGGTGCTACCATGCAGCCCTGTTTCATTTGTCACCTCTAGTCTTAAGGTCACAATGTGGGTTCTCTGTATCTCTTTTTGTATTGTAGTAAATTTGAGAAGCTATTTATTCATGTCTTTTCAAAGCCTCACCAAGGAGCGCATCCACAGTGGTTTCCCTCTTTGCACAGCAGCAGCAGGCGAGACTTGTCCTCACACATGTCTGACAAAAGCAAATCTAAAAAGTGTATTTTTAGACCAAAAACAACCATTGTACTTGGAAAGATTGCTAACACATGTATGAATACATTTTGTCCATTTCACACTTAAAGCCATTTATTGTACAGTGTTATTTGATGATATGTGCTGATTGTCAGGCCTCAGAGATTAACCTCTACAAAGCGAACATTTGAAATAAAGGTTAAAAGCATTTGAGACTGGGGACGAGCTGCAGTGTCACAGCAGGGCTCAGTGGAAAACAGGGCTTTATGAAGCTCTGTGTCTGCTAACTAAAAGCCTCAGCAGATCCACAACTGACTCGATGCTTTTGTTCTGACACAGCCATCTTAGAAAAGTGTTTAATTCTAGCACATTTAATGCATTGGACAATTGGAGCAGCCAACAACCAATACATTGTAAAGTGCCACAGGAAACTTAGGTGACGAAGGTTAATGAACCTACCTCTTCCATCATCCCAGAGGGAGTTTTATGGGGGGGATTAATTACTTGTGACAAACACGCCAACACTTGAACGAGCTGCCACTTCTGCCAGGCGGTCTGTGAACAAAAACATTTTTGCAGTGCGGTTATATTATCCATGGACGTGTCTAATCAGTGCCCTATGCACAAACTTATGTCAGAGCGCAGGAAAACACCAAAGCAGATCCCCAGACTCGCTGACAAAACATGACAGGCCATAAAAAATGCAAAGTTCACAAGTGGCGTCTTGCTGTTTCCACAGTAAAACGCTGCACACATTGAGCCATTATGGCGGCTCTCTCTGGAGGAACAGTCCTGTGAAATGACAGACATTCTTCCTTTGGAACATGGCTCTTTTGTCTGCAGTGTCCCAGCACAGGGAGGCTTTTCAACACACTGCAGCAAGATGCTCAGACACACCAATGGATTCACACTGCCATCGTTCCCATGAGCAACGCCATGAATAAAATGTCATGTTTTAAAGCCCCCTCAAGCATATTGACCCCATTAAATGCAGTTTCCTTTGCCAATCGGTCAGTTTGATGAACTCCTCAAAGGGCTTGGAATGATGGAAAGCACCAGCCTCTGTACAAGTATAGTGAGCGAATAAGGATATGGAGTTTTAATAATCAAGATCACGCTGGCTTTTAATTGCATTCCTCGCACACAGCAGATACCAAGAAGACATGATATCGCATATAAATGAGTCATTATCTCTATGGAAAAAAATTAAATAAAAAATGATGTTTAAAGACTGAACAGACGGACAGTGAACACATATCTCATAAAATGTGCTTTAAGTATATACAGAGGAGCCAATTCAAAGTTGTTCATGCCAACCAATGGGAAAAGTTGAACATAATCTTCAGGTGGATTTAGTAGGAGGAGGAGAAGAACAAACCAAGAAGGGTGTGAAATTTAAAATGATCTTAAGATTTAAGTACACTCTCAGCAGACAAGACATTAAGACGCTATCTACTCAAGCTATCGGTCATACTGTATATAAGAGGGATAACCCATTACAATTCAATGAACCTGCATATTATCCCAGGATGCTTTGCTCTTGTACTACTGCAGTGCTACCCAAAAACTCATGAGAGAATGACCAAGAACACCTCAGTCATGAATAATTGATAACTGAGACTCAATGTACAGAATGGCAGGGAAATTGTGGGGGAAAAGTTAAAAAACAGTATATGTTATCTGACTTTTCAAAATGCATGTAACACAGCAGCAAAGTGTTCTGCTGTAAAAAAGATGCACCCAATAGATGTTATTTGTCTTTAAGTCTCAGTTGTGAAATATATACAACATCAACACAAGACAGACCAAACTAAATGTCACCGTTTTGGACAATAAAGGGTACACAGTATTAGGTTTTCTTCAGTACAGACAAAAAACATGTGCAAATACATCAATCTAGTTACTGTCATTTTGGCCAACTGGTACCCTTTTTAATTGACATTATTTGTGCGGAAAGGCTAAACAAGCAGTGGCGTGCATTGCCTTTAAAGTCCTCGTATTGGATCCCACATAATTATGGAAACAGATGCTTGGGGTGATATGATAGAAACGGAAGGCTCACTTAATTTAATGCGGCCCTATCATTTGTCCTGTGGGAGCAACATCCTAATACAAGAGCTTATAGCAGATTTAGAAAGATGATCATTTCACTCATTAGCCGATCATTGCTACAACTGCTGCCGCATTTGTAGCAATGAACAACTCCAGAGCGTTTTATCTAAAAAGAAAAAAAGAAAAAAAAAAACGTCACAAATTGGTAGTAGGCTTACGATTGCCCGGTTTGTCATTTGTTGGCTCAAATTGCTCCCTGGACATAGCCATTTGGTTCAGTCAAGAGTGCTGGAAAAGTGTGTGTTGTCAAAAAGCTTGGGAGACTTGTCTTGGTTTGGTCCCTCATGGGAAGAGAATACCACAACTGTCTATCTGATATAAATGGACGGATAGAGCCACTTCAGATGAACGGGGTATTGCTTTGAGAAAGCTTTGAGGTCATTACTTTAACTTAGATGGAAGAAAAAGGATTTTGACTTAAGATCATATCTCAGGAGACAATTTAAGGTCTGGCAGCTGCACACACGCCCGGGTAACATGGAGGGAGTGGGTTTGGGAAGAGTTTTAGCACTTTAAAAGGAAAGTCGTTGGTCGGTGTGAGTAAAAACACAGTTTAGACCGCATAAGGTACGAGTTAATATAAGGATTAATCAAACCATTCAAAATATTGTAGAAATCTAAGTGTAGACATTGAAGAGTTTGGGTCAGTCTGAGGCATAGTCTTTAAAGTTGTTCTGTGAAAATCAGGCAATTCATTACAATATAAATGTAAATTAACAGTGCTTGTTTTCAAACAGAAAATATAGATACAGAATATATACAGTTAGTGACAGGTAGTTATGTATGTTTCTATGGCTGTAGATTCTATAATTGTTTCCTGTTTATAAGCTTGAAATAAATCCAATCCATCAATCAATCAATCAGTGTTGGTCACATTATCAAAACACACAAAAAACAATTAGTTATAGTTACCGATCACTTCTTCCCAAAAGTTATGTTATTAGGGGCAAAAGTAACTAGTTAACAGCCAAGTGATTTTTGTTTATTATTTTGTTTTCACACAAAGATGCATTTTTATGTAAAGGTTAATAGTTTTTTTTCTTATGTTTCTTTATCAGTTATATGTGGGACTATGCAGGTGAGACTCTGAAAGATTATAAAATTGTTCAAAAGTAAAAAAAAAAAAATTCTGTCATTCAACTTGCAATGAGAAATAATTGGCTCATAGCTTGAACAAACCCAAGAAAAATTAAAACATGAACAAGAATATGAGCCATATTCATCAACATTAAAACAAACTAAGACTTGAGTCCCTTTCCTTGTAATGAGATATTGGTTTCACATTTTATGTTCAAATAGAGGAATAAATACATTTTTATTTTTTATTTCTTAGTTTCACCTGTTTATAGATTATTGTTTGTTTATTTTCACCCCTCCAAATATCTAATTTAACTATATCCCATGATGGAGTTTAGACACTGGCCCTGCTAAATTTGCTTCAAAAACTCAGACCTCATATCGTGCTTTGAATTTTATTTTATTATTATGTTAGTTACTGAGTACACTTTTCAATAACTAATATTATTTTACTCAACAAACACATAACACAGTTAATTTTGTTAAAGAAAATGAAATATATTATTTTTCTTTTAATAACATTGTGACTTTCTACTGAGAAAAGATTGAATTATCCAAATTTAAGCATTGATAAGAAGTTAAGAAATGAACTATCTTTTGTCTATTTTTCAAAACGTTTTGCTACAGCTTTTGATTTGCTGAGCTATGAAATGGCGGAATTAAAGCATTTGGGGAATTTTGTGTATACATTTGTTCTAAGTCACATTTCTCACACTGTGCTTTCTTCAGTAAACGCTTAATTTATTAAAATGATTAGTGCATTTTTTTCAACTGCTTCTTTCATTCATCACACTCTCACCACATACTTTGCCTCATTCTCCCCTTCCCCAAAACAAAGCATCCATTAGGCGTAACCCTTACATTACAAAGCCCTTTTCACGCCTCCATCTCCGTCTGACAGTTCAATTTCCTGAGCAAAGCTTTAATTTGCTGCATCCTCTCCGTACTGTATCTACGATTCAGATCTCACAAGGTCGCACAACAGCCGTGGCGCTGATATGCATCGACAATGTGATTTCTTATTTTAGTGGTGCGCTCCGCTGCACCCCTGGCAGAACAGAGCTCGTCTACAGAAGGTCACGCAGCAAAACAGAAGAAAGGGGTCAGCCGGAAAACACCGACCTAAGACAAAAGAGGAAAATCATCTCATGCTGATGGAATTTATCAGTGCAAATATTCTGACTTTGTGAAAAAATAAAAAATGTCTTCATTCGGAATCCCAATGATTGATTTGACATTTACGATCTAGTGCAACTGTAGAAGAGGAAAAGCACATTTTGTACTGTACTGTACTTTACAAAGATAATAACGATAAAAACGGCACAAATGAGTGTTTAGTTTACTCTTAAATGAGTTCTGGATCAAATATTATACGGTAGAGTGTAGTTTTATAGCACAGTTCATACAAGGCAGGTGCTAACTAAGATATATGGAGAAAAATCCCATAGACCTTAAAATAAACAAAAAATTATCACAGTACATTAAAAGAGTGAAAAAAAAAATTGGTTGTATGTATAGCTAAACAGAACTCTTTTCCTTTCAAATCTTTTTTAAATGTTGAGACAAAATATAGTTGTTACAGCTGTATTCCTAGTTTCACCATTCTCAATTTTTTTTTTGGAATAAACAAACAAACAAGGGATGCCTTTTTTACAGCAGGATAAGGATACAGAATGTAGTAATGACTAGATATAAATACAAAATCGCTACCTCAGTCACAAATCGTCCATGTTCTACACTTTCAATTGTTGTAATGAGTTATCTTAATGTATAAACTCCTCTTTGACTATATCTTTGAGAAAGTATACAGTTGTAAGTGAATAGAAATTGTCAGTTTCTCTATCAGAAATATACCGTTTAGAGCATCTGTCCAGTTTTCCAGACTCGGTGGAGCAGGGAGGCGGAAGTTATTAAAGTTTGAAATAGGTTTTTGTCATTGTATTCTATTGTGTGTTCCCTAGCATCAGGCTTGAGAATTTATAGATAATATCCTCGTTAAAATATTGATAAACAGAACTGTTTTTAACCTGGTATTCAAGCTTATCTCCCATGCTGCCTCCCCATCTTTATTCCTGACCCTTGGCACCAGCAGGAGGCCGGTCCCTGTGCTCCTCATAGTCCCAGTTGGTTCGTATGGCACTAACATGTCACAGATATACTTTGGTGCGAGGCCATGAGAAGAGAGCCACTTCTCCCATCGTTGGCCTCACACAAGGAACGGAAAGAGGATATCGATTGTATATGAGTTTGTTGAGATGAAACAGATCCAAGGTGCATCTACTCTCCCCACTCCCCTGAGCCCGGCCTGAGGCGAGCTGCTCAGTGGGTCTGAAGTCTGGGTCAGCCTCTGATGTGTTAATGGAAATGCTCTAGACTTCATTATCTTTTATTTGATCCATTTCTTACTCACTTTTACACATCCCAGCGTATGTTGCTGGTCAAACTTCCCTCTTGCATGGGCATGTGCAATGTGAGTTCTTAATCTGCATCGCACTAGCATTATAGTCAATGTATGTACTCTGTTGCTTATTAGTAAGTAAGTAAGTAATGTTTATTCAATCACTCTACACACGGTGATGACGGAAGCGAGTCGCCGAACACACACTGGCGCTTCAACCCCCAATCAACACCATCCAGTCACTCTCTCATTTTACATTCATGTTTATTGTGTAAATACTGATTTTAATTATGGTCTTTTACTAGTATATTGATTTGACAGTGCAATATTTTGGCATATTTTTGTGTTGAAATTGAGCAGACGAGCCGATTGTCCTGATGTTGAGAATGTCTTGTTTGTTTATGTCCCACAGCACCGTGAGGCTAAGACAAATTACCAGTTGAACCTTGAACCTTGATTGTCCATTTCAGTTCTTCGTGTGCTTTGGACCTTCAAGTGAGTGGACGGCCCTGAAGTAAAGAGTCTATTTGGATTTTTCTACTACTATTGGTATTGTTGCATTTGTGGTTCAAATCAAGAAGGTCCAAGGTTCAATTCCACTATTGGCCCAACTAATGGTAAATTTGTCCATTATGAGATCAATAAAGTTTATCTTATCTTATTTTACTCTATCCGGCTCTACTCTACCTGGTTGCGTTTCCATTACTCTTTGGTATCTGGTACCGTATCCTAGCAAGCAACCCGCAACAAACCAGTATCTGACAAAATTCCTTGGTCACCATGGCTTCCAGCAGCACACCAGCCAATCACTGTCAGTCAGAAAACAATAGTACCAGGTCGGCCTGGAAAATACCAGGGCCAAACAGGTTCTAAAAATAGTTGCTAGTACCAGTTGAACAGGGCCAGTGGAAACAATCCCATGCCAAGTACGGGCCTAAAGTTACATTTATGATTTCCTGCTTTGATGACTGGCTGTAATAACCCTATACCATGAATATTTTGGGGCGTTTTATAGAATCATACCGGTTTATTGGCGTAAAAATGTTGCATTTATCCTCAGCAGCTGAATCAGGGTGGTGCGCACAGGTTCATAAACTCTCCCTCAGGCCTATGAAATATACCCCAGTTTCTGTGCCCTGTAGATAAAGAAATGATCTTTCTACACCGAGAAAGATCCGTCTGTCTTCATTTTCTTTGGTAAATATATCGGCATAACTGGAGTCTGCAGCTTGGGTCTAATTGACGGTAGGTTTTTAACAATTCCCATTTCACAGCTAAAGCATATTTTATTGAAAATGAGAGTGGGACCTGTAAAAAAGGTAAAAGGTCCAGGTGGAATACATTTTACTTTCACCATTTTGCAGATTTGGCTACCTTCTTCGTGCAACGTTTTGGATTATGTGTATTTGTGATTTTGCTGTTCAAACTGGTTCACTCCATGATTTTACTGGTTAATAGCTTTCATCAGAACACTAAGCTGATACCATGGAGAATGACACTACAGTTTTCATAGCAACCGTCCAAACTAAGCCCTTTTCAGAGACGCACAGCTGATCCGTGAGATCTCATCCTCACTCAGTCAATAGTCTTATAAGGAGGCACACAACAACACAGTGGACGTACAATAAAACATCATCATCTACCCTTTCGGATCCTGCATCTCTTTCGTCTGTTTACTTTACATTCGTGCCGTCAGTCGCTTCATCTTAGAGCGAGAATCAGCCTCCACACGTCAGCTCCACTGCACCACAGAGGTACAAATGAGGCTCGCACTGACCAGACGATTATCCAGAGTTAAAGGTGACAGAGATGTAAAAATATTTGCATGCACAAGTTGGGAAAGTGCGTGTGTATTAAAGCTTTGCTATTCATGCAAAAGTGTATGATAGGATCGTCAGTCAGAGATTTTATACTTTAGTTTTGCTTCTTTAGTATGCTACATTTGGAGATTTTGGACATGCTTCTTTATCATGCTAAAGCTAGAGATGTTTTATTTATGTACTATTTGTTTTGTATTTATTGTATTTTGCTGTGTGCTCTTCATTCCTCCAGTTCTGAAACTGGTGATGCAACATTGAAATTTCCCAACTCTGAGACAAAAGATATTTTTCCAAATCTTATCAACGCAGAAAAATAATGTTGCCTCTCCTGAGGCCTGCTCCCTGCACCTGGGCTGGCACCTGGGTTCCACCATCTCTCCTGACTCCACTCTTTGTGAGAGGAAGGGACATGGCCGAAACGCTGCAATAAAAGGTGGAATAGCAAAGTACGGGTTTCTACTCTTTATGATCAAACAAAAATTATTGTTTTCCCAGATCACTCAGCCTGAGGTAGCCTGGCCTTAGCCATCCGGTGTTGTAGATAGATGTGGGTGACGTCAAAAGTTAGTGCCGAAAAGGCAGGTTGTAGTTTGGCAATGGTGAAGAATACAATAGTAAAGTAATCCGGTCTGGTTCTATCAAGAAATTGAAGCCGTAGAGAGAGGAATGTTTTTGCAAATGTAATTGCTAGCAAAGATTGTGGGGCTACTCCCCACGGGCCCCGTTAGCGGCAAAGGAGATGGCTAGGCTAAATGCTAAATGCTAAAGACTCACTCAGGCGAATTACATACGTCACAGTAAACTCAGATCCAATTGTTTCAATCTGCAAAAGGAGTTAACCCCTCCCACCTGTTAACGGAGCTCAATTGAATATCTCCAGACCTTAGTACAAAATAATTTGTACTATGGTGAGGTACGACCAGGCTACGCCTGAGGGGGCATGCTTTACAAAGTTTTGTATAGATAAAAGTTTGGTGTTACATTTCTATCTCTGATTTTCTACATGTGGCGAGCTCTCTTTGCTTACAGGAGATTGCATGTAACTATTGCAGCACAGGAAATACCTCTTGCAGCACTAATAGAAGTAAAGCCGTCCCCATTTTCATTGTAATACTTTTGCATTTTTGACGTATTGGAAAGCCCATAATTGGCTGTGTCCAAGATTAATATTGAAGTGGTAATGGATGTTACATTTGCGTCTTTATTCTAAGAGCCATTGATTTAAATTAAGCCAATTAACAAAGTACAAGAAAAGCCAAGCAATTAGCAGCTGGAGAGCTTTGTTTTACGCTCAAAAATGAAACTTTTTAATCACGGCACAGATCCTCAGACTTCTTGCGTCGTGATCGAGAGGCCAGCCATAGATTTTGAGATTGTGAAGCGATGCCAGCGTGCAGATTGGAGTTCATGCTTTCTAATGAGCATAATAAATGAATCTATTACGGGACAGAGCGAGCGTGATCACACAAAGACAGAATGTAATATCACAGCGTTGACTTGGAACAGCAGAAAATGTTTGGATTTCCTCAGATTTGACGCGGTTCTAATTCCTAATTTTCCTCCGACATTTGGCTCCTAGTCCCATCAGCTGCAGGCCTCCCATCTACTGCACTTAACCCACGGCCTGTTACTTAAAAGTCTTTACGGCACAGTCAGTCAGTAGCATCCAGCCAGAGCCCACCCCCGTGAGGAAAGCAGATGTGTACGCATTAGTGAGAGCGTCTCATCAGGACCTGCTTTTAAATAAACGGCTGCATCACAGAGGAGATCATCAGCAGTATCCACCGCTTTACACAGCTTCACGGGTCAATGTGTTTGGAATGCACAAAGATTTCATGAACCACTGGTCAGCTGACGGTGGGAGACGCATAGATAAATAGATAGATGGATTATTGATCCCTGTAGAAGAAGTTCAAGTGTCCAGTAGCAGCAGAAACACATCCATCCATACAAACAAAACAAATAAGTAGATCAAGGAGCTAAAAACAGTAATAAAATGCAACAGCACTTTCACAGCAGAAGAGGTGGTGAAACCATGAACACTGTATTGCAGTAACTTTTCCAGGTAGAAAAAAGCAAGAAACATAAGAATTGTTTAGCACAAAAAAAACATATAATGCTGTGAAACTATAGGACTAATTGTTATTATTTATTCTATGATTTAGTGATTAAAGTTGGGGTAGCTAACTTTTTGAGACTGAGGCGGGATCCAAAGCTCAAATGTCCATGCATTGTCCCATGTCTGTTTTGTGAAGACCAGTTCCCACAAGTTTTCAAACTATAAAACATGGAGCTAGTTTTCTCATATGTATTATAGGTCTCAGATTCTTCCAGACAGAAAAGTGAAAAATAGTGGACCACCTTCAACCACATCAACATTCAGCCTGAAAGAGTCAAGTAGTAACTTAAAGGGCTACACCCAAAAATGTGTGACCACATTTGGTAATATTACAGCAATGGACAATGTATACATTATTTACAATTTGATTTGTGACGCTTGTAATTCAGAGCATCATTAGTCCACAATGATGAGATGTAATCCTGTCAAACTACTGGTGAGTAAAGGAAAATATTAGTAGGTGAAACTGTTGTCATTCCCTGTTGTAATAGGAGGCCGCATTGACCCCTCGGACGCAATCTGGAACTGAAACAAGTGCTGCAGCGTTTATTTAATCTGAGACTCTACTTTTATTTGGCAGATTGTTGTCAATATTTTTGTAAATGTGGTTGCAACCGCTTTGGGACCCGTGACATATGAAAAAGATATGTATGTTTTCTTGTAAGAATAAGGCAGCATTTGTGGTCTGATGTGTTCACAGCATTTTACTTTGAGAAGACTGTTGAGACACACAAAAAGGTTAAGATGGATAGATAGATACATAGATAGATAGAGATCCTTTATTTGTCCCACAGTGGGGAAATATCAATAGTACCCAAGCTTTAAATAAGCCATAATCTAAAGCATTTCCTTTTCTGACCATGCAAATAATGCTCTTTCCTCTGCCCATTAATCTATATAATTTGCAATTACAATAGTCCTGCGAATATCAGTGGCATATGATGAATTAAAGCTGATTATAATCAAACGGGGTCAACAGATTAATGGATCAGAGGATTTATATGAAACAACAAGAACCGTGTGAACTTTAATTTGTGCATTACTCTCTCCTAAAACAAAGCTGTGATTTTGAAATCTTTTTAAACGCTGCGGTGCCACAGAACCCTGCCGTGCTGCCACGCTATCGGTGACTTCAATCTACAATATGCTGATTCTATCATAATAAAGAAAATTGGCTGGATCCCCGAGGACAGGGGGCCTAATAGAAAATAATTCTGCCCTTGAAACTCTCGGGGCCCGGCTTTGATTAGATGATGCTATCTTTGTTTAGACTTGAGCATCTGGGGCAGGCCCATGTGTTCATATATTTAATTAAAATACCATCACCCGCACTCACAAAGGATACTTATCTTGTGGCGCTGCTCACCCTGGATTTTTTCTCTTAATTCAAAAGATTATCTGTGGTGATTGTCCGCAGAGGTGGGACAGCCGGGCCATGGGCGACTGTGTATAAATATATATGGGCAGAGTACCTTGACTTGGGGCCAGACATCATCGCACTGTGCCGTCTGGCTCCAGGACAGAACTATTTCCCCCTTATCGCTGCCTTTTGATCTTCCATCTATAGGTGGGTGAGAGCACAATTACAACATTGTTAGGCTTGTCACAAAACTGTTCAAGCTGCATTTGTACTGCGGCTAAATTGGTTTTAGTTTGAAACAGCGGCAACAACCTCAGACTTTTGTTCTGGTTCACTGACTACAGAGATAAAAAACTGCTGTAAATAAGGATCTGCTAACAAGGAGCTCTTATGTACCTGAGGAATACAGGAGTAATATAGCTTACTTCATTGGGTCATAACAAAGCGCAAAAGTTGATCGAACGAGTTTTAATCTCAAAACATTTGTAAGAGCAATAGAAACGTGGGAAAGGAAATAAACAATGCTCAGAAAAGCTTGTTTACATGGCCAAGGTTATGCGCCGTAAGGCAAAGCAACCCTTACCTTTCAATAGAATCAAAACACGAACCAATCCCTGTCTTAGCGATTACAATCAGTAAAATTTCGACCGACAAATCAGCGATTGCGGAAAGCGGGTGTTGTAGTTAGTTGTGGTAGACGTCAAGAGTTTGCGTCGAACGGGCAGGTTGTAATTTGGCAATAGCGAAAAATGCAAAAGTAAAGTAATCCGGTCTCGTTCTATCAAGTAATTGTTGCCGGAGCAAGAGTAATGTTTAGCAAATGTAATCGCTGGTATACTCCCCACGGGCTCCGTTAGCGGCAAAGGAGATGGCTAGGCTAAAGCTAGGCTACATGCTAAATGCTAACAACTCACTCGGGCACACTACATACGGTAAACTCAGATTCAATCGTTTCAATAACCCCTCCCACCTGGAGGGGAGCAATGGAGCAAATCCAGACCTTACGAAATGTGATTTGTACTATGGTGTGGTACGACCAGGCTAGGTTTAATCTTCAATTTGAAAGAGTTGCAGGAGACCGGCTGACATTTTCTTTGTATGGCACTAAAATGTATGTATAAAAAACTGCATGATTAAGAGCTGGTAAAGAGATTGTGTGATACTAATGAAGAAAATTACATTTGTCTGGGATTGAGTCGACCGACAGAAGACGTGTTTTATTGTTGATGGTGGAGACAGGCACAAACAAAGCAAAGATGATACAGACTGCAAGTGATATTATACAGCATGGAGGAATGGAGACCGTCCAATCAGCATCTGCCACAGCCTTAGTAGCTTGGCTTTGAGATAACCAAAGCATGCAGTGAAAAAGTTCTGCCTTTTGTGCATTTTTTAGAATAATGTGTTTGACTTTAACCACAGTTGCTTCAAAATGTAATTAAATCTTTCTACGAACAAACTTGCCTTTAATAAGAGAACATCTCATTGTAGAGCTTTGACTTTTTGAGTTTTCTTGATCAGGCCGAGTTCAAAATATTCTTCTAACTCACTTAAATGACACCTGTTGACAACAGTACATTTTATAATAACTTCCATCTGCAAAAATATAATTCAATATAAATAAGTAAGTAATGTAACATGGTCAATGTTGGTGATTTAGGGTTCTATCTTGTATTACCTTTTCCTTCCATCATTTCCAGACAGGAAACCATTGACTGGAGCGTGATGGAGATGTCTGGCCTTGCAGTGGACCCCATAGGTGAGAAATACAGAACCGGGCTGTAATCTTATACAAAGTTCAACAAATACATATATTAAGGGTCCACAAATCAAATAGCTTGCACGACTGGAGCTAAAAAAAATCTGTTGCTGGGACTAGAAGAGGACAGAGAGGGAGGACTATTCATTTATAGACTTTCTAATCAAGTGCACCTTTCACCGGATTGCCTCAAAATAAATGATATTGCTTTGACCAGAATGTCCCTCAGTATAATATTAAAGCATTGCAACTTGAAAGTAACAACATAAAGATAAAATTCACATTCCTAACTGTATACTGTATCATAATATAATTACAATTGAATTAAGTGTAAAATGCTGTATTCTTAACTGCAAATGTATGTAAAATCTATGGTATTGTGATGGATCTTATAAAATGGTTACTCACTGACAACTAAACAATACTTTCCCTTGATTCAATTTACATTTTCTTGGCGCCACCTGTATGTGAAAAGCCTAATCCTGTGAAACCCCATATACTAAGCAAGACATGGCCTGGTTTGTACTGTGATGGGAGAACTCTGGGTACACCAGGTGCCACAACTGGGCAGTCACAGCTGTCAAGCAAAGTGCCAAACTGTCATTGTGTCTTTAGGCAAAACACTTCAGACACATAGGCTAGAATGAGTCTGGTGTGTGTGTATTTAGTCGAGTCGCAGCATAGATAGTATACTGTAAATATATAACGCTATGTGAAGAACTTTTGGGTCTTTGAAAAGTGCAACACACAATATTAGACATTATCATTACTTACACATTGCTTGACATGACACCATCGCCGCGGCTACCATACCGTGTCCCCTCTGTCCCCAAGGCCAAACCTCTGTATACGCCATAACAGCCATAACAGCCATAGCAGCAGTGTGACCATGAAGGATTAAGTAACAGGTGGAGTCTATAATACAGTGGTTATGTGTGTCCAGCTCCTCCATGCCAACTCAAACACACATACATCCAAATCCCTCGGCGGCCATTACTGCTGCTTCCCCCCAGTCTACACCAAATGAACTCACCGGTGATTCGTGTGAGTGTGGCGTCGCCCGCTAGACCCTGTGGTTCCTCCTCGGGGTGCAGTGATACTGTGTGGAAAGGGTACGAGGGCGACCGTGGCTGAATCCCTGCGTCGTAAAGCTAAGGCATGATGGGATGTGTTTATGATGGCTGCAAGAGACAAGGGCACCTGGGACGACTGAATATAGGATAGACGGTAATGCAGCACGGCCGTATGAAAAGATATTTACTGTTGTTGTAAATGTGATTTAGGAGGAGGCTAAACTAGACACAACTTTTGAATGACTCCGTGTTGGGCGGAAGTTTGCTCTGGGTGTGAGGTGCGTGTGTCTTATCGTACAAAGGCCTGTACTAGGACTGTAAACTTGCACTTCTATAGCCACTTTATGATTTCAATTTTAGCTGCACATAAAATACCTCTATTCAGTCCCTCCAGGATTTCACAGGAATTTATTGTGATTGTTGATTTTGCAGGACATAAGATAAGATAAGATAAGATATACTGTATTGATCTCACACAGGAGAAATTTACATGTCACATCTGGCATTGGTAGAATCACTCAAGGTTGTGCAAAAGAAAGAAATGTGCAAACATGTTAAAATGCAGGATATATTGTGTACGATTAAAAAGTGGCAATCAAGAAACAGTGTCAATAGTAGTTTTTCTAGTTTTCCAATGGCAAGTCGCAATGCTAGTTTATCATATAGCATACACAGCAATATCTGAACGATTAAGTAACATTTTTCAATCAAATATATATGCTCAAATAAACACCAAATGCACCAAATATACTATTTTACTATCTTTTACATGTTTGCACATTTCTTTTTGCATACACTGAGTAACCCTATTTGCCAAATGTGACATGTACATTTCTAAATTGTGAGATCAATAAAGATTTATCCCATCAGACCACAACATGTTGTTAGAAAATGTTCTATTTTGCCTGAGTGAGGGTGCTCCTCTCTTTTTCACCTTTTTTGTCTGAACAAGCTCAAAGATGTGACAGAGGCCAAAAACACAGCTGTATGAAAACTAGTGCGAGACCCAAACTGTTTTGAAAGTAAGAAATAATGACATGGATTCTTTAAATTTTTTTTTGTCAAATTAGGTTAAAGTTAGCGCATTATTTATTAGTACGTACTCTATTTCTCAAACATTAGCTAATTACAGGTGTCGGCTTTGTTCACTGCTTTATCTCCATTAAATCCTAATCGAGGCAATCAGCTCTTTGTAATTTATTTGTAATTTTTCAGTATAATTTGCTTCAACAGTAATCTTCTGTGTCTGAATATTTATAATAAAATTGCACATGCAAAGATAATGCTCCAAGTAATTATCATTTGCTGCTTGGCACATTAGCCTAATCGTCGAACTCACCTTGCGAGTTTTGTCCATGTGCGATTTATTTTGACAAGGGCTTCTACTTCATCTGGTTCCGACCATGTGAGCTTTGTATCTTAGATAGTGATAATAGTATATGAAAAACTGTAATATATCCATCTCTGTTTAAAGTATTCAGTTGTGTTTACCTACTGTAATGTGGAGGTTGCCGATTTGGACATAAGCTTGCTGGAGACCATGTCCTTATATGGGCATTTGTTCCGACGCCTCGCTGTGTGAAGGAGAGGTTCCGTAGGTCTTTCCTTCCTGCTGCTGTCAGACTGTACAATAAGAACTGCTGAGCCTGTTAATTCCAT
>JAPMNZ010913454.1:367-23238 GCA_029875035.1 Pomatoschistus microps
ATAAAATGCGCTGTAAAAATAAGATTGAAATAATAGTCTTAAACGTGACTTGTGTGCGCAGGTGCCTCCTCAAGTGGCTGGAGATCCGCAGCGTGTGCCCCATGTGTAACAAGCCGATCATGCGCCTTCACACAGACGCTCCGCAGGGCGCCGAGGGGCCGCTGGACCCGGAGGAAGTGTGAACTGGACACTAGAGGGCGCACTACTGCCCTCCCCTGTGGATAATATTTACAGATTAAAAAAAACACTACAGTCAACGAAGAACTATGGTTTACTTAAAGCCAGGAGTTGTTGATTAAGATCCCGGGCCAGATTGCCACAGAGCTTTGCGCAATATGCCTAAACTGTGGAAATGGGACCGATGGAAGTAGGTAGATATATAGGACGTTTCCATAACAAAATGCTCCTAGTCCTACTTCCATGTTGCACTGCTCATAAGTATCAAACAAAAGGAGATGAGTCACATTTAGAAAAAGCAGGAGAACCATAGCGACAGTCATGGAACCGTTTGGACAGGATTGCCAGGGAGCGACAGTGTGGATACCTCTAATCTCTCAGGGGTGTTACCGACACACAGCCAGCACAACCACGTCCTTCACTCTAACGCTGTGCCACATATTCAGTACTGCCAATGTGGGTGCAACGATCATGCAATCAGTCGGCCATAGCCTCCGAACTGACTGAATCCAAGACCAGCGGGATCACAACTACTCAAACCCAACCGTATGTTACAGATTGTGTCCCAGGCCCTTTCCTTAAGAAGACTGATAGCAAACCTAGTCTTGCCTGTATGTATTGTATGTAAACGTGCCCCTATATATTGTTATTTTGTATTTGTTGCTTTTAAATAAAATGTTACGTATTGTATTGTCATTGTGGCAGGTTTATTAACAAGATAATTTAGTAGGTCAGAGCAATGTTTGTTATCAGATCATTTAAAAAAACACATTTCATTATTTTTTAAAACATTTAAAAATGGTTTTCTTACAAAATAGGATTGTACAACTAAATTATACAACACAATGGGAAATGTAAAGTCTGTAGTTTGATTTAATTATATTGTCCAAAAAAAATGTAGATCGCGTTATAGATTGAGTGATGTCTTCAGCTGGCTGCTTCTGTGCCTTTGGATTCCACAAACTCCATGGCTTTTTCTTTGACTTCCTGGATGCTCTGAGGGGTGCCATGTTTCTTCTCATATTCCAGATAACGTTTGAAAAAGAACTTGATTTTCTTCACAGAAACGCTCAAGTGGATCACACGGTCGAAGAGTGCCCTAAGAGACCGTAATAAAATCATTACAATTGTGTTTGTTAACAAATCAACAAACGTTTAAGTAAAAGTCACTGACCGGACTTCCTTCTGGGACCCATGTTTCACCATCAGGTCGATGAACACGGACCATAAGTCTGTGCGTTTTGGGTAACTAGTCAGCACTTTGTCAAACATGGCACAACCTTTCTCTGCATCACCGTAACGAAACTCCAGCTGCCCGAACTTAGCGATCACATCCACACCTGAGGCACAGACACTTGAGTAACATGAAAACATGAAAACATGGAGCAAGTAAGAAAGAATAACTCACTCTCTTTGGCCGGCAGACTCTTCAGCGCCCTCTGGAGGAGAGCGTTGGCAGCGTCGCTCTGTCCTTGTTGAAGCAGGAAGGTCCCATAACTCACCCACACCGCTTTGTTCTGACGAAACTTTTTCACCATAGTTTTATAGAGAGCTTCGGCCTCCTGCACACACACACACAATTGTTACAGACTCCTGTCCTGGTCCTTCAACCTACGTTTATCAGCCGAGTGAGACCTTGGTCTTGTCCGTCTTGGCGTAGACATCGGCGAGCTGCTGGTAAACGGGCATGGGCTCACAGAACTGCAGGGCTCGCTCAAACACTTTCTTCAAGCTCTCCTCAGTGCCGTACATGTTCTCCAGGTTAAGAAGAGCCACCCACACGTTCAACTTCTCCTGCTCCTCTCTGTCGACACAGTCACTTATTAGAATGGGTTGAATATCATTTAATATCAACATTTAAGGATAACGTTATGGCTTTAGTTAATAACTATTAATCATTGCTATCTGAAAGAGATGTAATTGCTGTCTAACTGTTCTTTAGCATTTAGGTTCTGTTCTTACAGGTAATCTTACACCTGGGGTAACTAACTTTGTAGTTCAGTGTTCCCCAACCTTTTTGAGCTGTGGCCCACCTTTTTTATGGGAAAAAAAAATCACATGGCACACCACCAGCTGAAACTGATTAAAACTAGAAACTCTGCAGTCATTCTGATCAAACTGTATACTATAGAATCAAAGAAGGGCAAAAAAAGTATCTATCGTCTCACATTATTTTGTTTTAATATCATTTTAACTAATGAGGTCAAATTGGATCATTTCCAAAGGCACAACAAGCAACAGTTCTAGGGACACTGGTTGAAAAACACTGTTGTAAATCATAAAAAAGACCAATAGAAGGGTTAGCTTAAGGGTTAGCTTAAGGGTTAGCTCTGTCTGAAAAACCTGATCTAAAGTGATTTGAGAGGGAGGAACTGCATTTGTCTAAATGTTTGGTCTGAATTTGCAGAGCACCGTCTGTATAATTACAATGTAGTTTTAGGTGGAGCATATATTGACCAATCACCTGAAGGAGATAGTTTTGAGCGCCCTCTCAGCCACAGCGCGCGCCTGTTCGATCTGTGTGGCCTGGAGGTGGTGGGCCATGTACTGCAGCCAGAGCAGAGAGCTGTTGGGAGAAGCCAACAACAGGCGCTCAAACGCAGCGTCATCTTCAGGCCTCAGGGTCGGGTTCATGAGCTCCATCTCCCGTTTCAGCAGCGCCTTCTCAGCTTCCTTCTTCTCCTCCAGCCGTGTCTTCTTCTGGGGCTGGAATTACATGGATTTGTAAACCTATACCGAATACTGATTTTCACTTCTTTATTCTTACTTTGCTGCTAGTGTCTTGGTCTTCATCGCTGGAGTCGCCGTCGCGCTCTTCAGTGACTGGCTTCAGGGAGCTCAACGTAATGTCCCAAGAAAATCCCCCCGATACTTGTAACCTGGCAGGTCCAGCAGACAATTTCTCCTGCTAAATAATAAAGAAAAATAATATTATTTGAAATGTAAAACAATTCAAGCCATTTGCAAATACAAATATGTGAATATACATTTACATGGACAGGAGCCACTTTGGTCTCTTCTTCGTTTTCTTCCTCCCTGAAGAACACTTCCACGCCGCTGTCACAGTCTTCCACCTTTGACTTTTTGGACTTTTTCTTTTTTGTCGCTGGAGCCTCTTCACCCTAAGATGAGAAAATATGGGTCGATTATGCTGCATGAAATAATAGGGATACACCAACATCAACCTTATCTGCGTTCCTGGTGTTGGGACACTGAGTGCAGGAGTGAATCGGATCTACTAGTGAAAGTAAACTCAGCCGTCAGACCGATGTAATCACCAAAAACAAGAACAGAGAAACTCTATTTGTCCAAAAGTGGAGAAATGAATGTGTAGCGGTTGCCCTTACAATGAAGGTAAGGAAAAAGGAGAAATGTAGCTGTAAATATTTTGCAGAATGCCTCCACTTTTCAGAACATACAGAATTATAAATACACTATTTGGATATGAGCATGAAGACAAAAGAGACAGAGGAACATGTCTTTGCAAGCAGTCTGTGAAGTCAGCGCGTTCGACCAAAACAACTCCAGGTCAGTCTTACAATGTGAGCAAAATTAACAGTGGGTTAGTTTTACCTCCTGACTTTTTGACACTTTGCGTTTCCTCTTTAAATCATGTGCCTCCTTTGCCGCTCCCACGAGCCGCAGTGGCAGACCCATAGATTGGGGAAGGACATCTGGCTTCCCCGTGTCCGCTGGGAGCAGAGAGAGGTCGACTAACTCCGCCTCTTGGTCAATACTGCGGATTAGAAAAAGGCACCGCACCAGAGTAAGTATGGATCCATGTTCAAGATTTACATCCAAATGAACGATTGGAGAATGACAAACAGGATGGACATTCTGCTAAAAGAAAAAACTCTTGAGAAATGTGTGAAAGTGAAAATTATTGTCATGAAACTTTTTGAATAGCCATTGTTTTGCTCTCCTCAATAAAAACAAATGTAAAATCATTACTTATCAAAGAATTCTTTCTAACCACAGAAAGTATTTTAAAAACATTTTGACTCAAGACAAAATGAATTGTCTTGGGTCAAAATGCTTTTTGTGGCTCTTTCGAAAGACAAGTTAGATGTATTACCTTGTTGTAATACATCTAATTAACAATGAATCCTCTGCAGCAAATAGGACTAAAAACACAAGAAACATTCGTGCCAACATTCATACCTGAGAATTTTGGTGGTGAGGAGAGAGTTGGGAGTCAGAGTATCCGCAAGTATCTTGTAGCTGGAAATATAGAACTGCGTAGACTTTTGAATCTGGGCTCTTCCGGTAATTCTTCTTGATAATCTAAACAAGGTTGAACAAGTAGAAACATTAAGATCGAGTTAAAATAGTCGATATGATTTAGAGCTAACCTGATGAAAACTCCTTGCTCAATGACAGTCTTGACGAAGCCCCTAATGATCTGTCCTGGTTTTAAACTGTCCAAGGACAACACCTCCCGGTCTTTCACTTGTTTTCCTTGCCCTGGATTCATTCTGCAAAATAAATCCATTATAAACGCTGTATATACAATTTACAGTTTGTCTTTTTCTACCTTGACTGACGTAAAGACAAATCCCATTTGCTATTTTCGCTTCCCAGCAGGTAACATCTTAAAGAAAGTTTAAAAGTGTCAATAGTTTCATGTGCACAGTGTAGGATCATGTTATAATCATCCAGCATTCACAGACTTGATGAGCTGGTCCTTGCTGTAGGCGTCAACAGCGTGTGGTTTGTAGGCGTCAGAGAGATCAGTGACAGCCACCGTTCCTGAGCCTCCGAAGGGCAGTCTGACCTGAAGACCGTACGGCTGCACTCTTGTCACAACTCCCACACAAACACTGTCCTTCTCCAGTTTATACGCTTCTGTAAACAGGAAAACTAAATCTTACAAATATGTTGTGAGTGTTTGAAAGTGTGGACGGTCAGTGCTCATTCCTACCAATGAGAGACAGCACAAGGCGCTGTGGTTTTGAGCTCACATCCACAACCTTTGCTCGAATAGCTTGTCCGAGTTTGTGAAGTTTCTCTGGGTGACCAGCATCCTATAAAGGCAGACACAAGGAATATACATCAGCATACTTTATCAAATGGAATAATCTGTGCTCCTACAGTACCTTTGGGTCAGTGATCATAGCAAGAAGTTCAACTGTTCCTGTGACATTCGGACCCGTGGTAACTTCCAGTGATTTCTTTAATGGATTATACTAGAAAATATAATCAATCTTGAATATCAAATCTACAATAAGTTAAAAATGACTCAGTAACATCAGTAAGTACCTTTGATACAAAGCATGTGATCTCCTCTCCAACAGTGTAACTGTCAAGTTTCTCAGTGCCTGTAACGGGTGTGAAATCACTGGCTTCTAGTTTGCTGAAAAATAAACATAAATGTAAACCGAAGCTAACATTTAAACAGTTTCAAACATGTGGTTAAGTTTACCTTGGCACCAATGTGAGCTCAGGACAATGGTATTTAAATTTTGGATGGGAAAAGGGCAAAAACCTGACAAATAACACATGGTTTAGAAACAAGACAGTTCTTTTTGGAGACTAGTGAAATGAGCATGTTTACCTGTGACTTGTGACCTCTCTTCCTCCAATAACTCTGGCAGTGACTTTACTGCCCACTTTTATGGAGGACGTAGGGAAAGCGCCTCTTACCAGCTGGTCCAGCTCTAACACTTCAGACACGTGCACACTACCCACAACCCCACTCTCCAGTGTGACTTGGATACAGGTGGGCTTCACTGAACGCACTGTTCCACAAACTACATCTCCAAAACAATTCCCTTTAGTGGGGTGTGTCTCGGAGGCCGTGCGCTGACGCTTCTGAATGTTTCGCGCCCAGGACACCAGGGGGAGCCCTTGCAGCGCCTCACAGGTGGGGTCGATCACCTCCGCCTCAAAAGTGACTCCAGCCTTTAAGCGGTCCGACTCATGAACTGCCACTTCGTTAAGATGACTGCGACTTTCTATGAGCGTCAGTTGAGCAGTGTCCCCCAATGAGATGACGGCAAAGTCCTTCTCCACAAGCTGAACTGTTGCTGTGTATTTTGAACCTTCGTTTAACTGGATTAAGAAAGAAATAAGGAAATGTATTGAAAACACTTATGACTGATTTTGATGAGGAAACAAAATGACAACTCACAGATTTCTTTTTCGACAACAGCTTTGGTAAGATGGAAACATTGACTTTCGCAGCTATGATGTCCACAAAGAGCACTGTCGCTGTTACTTTTTGTCCAGCTGATAATTTTAGACCTGAAGAAAATACTTTCATTAACAATTGAACAATTTAATGGAATAATAAACACACTTCATACCAACAAAATGTTGTTTGGTGGCTGTTATTGTGGCACCGTTGATCTCATCTGACTTAAGAGTAGCATGTGCCTCCTCCACAGAATCCACAGTCAACTTCATCTTTTGCCCAATGCCCAAGTTCGACAGCTGTTGTCGGAGATCGTTGTTTTCTAAAAAGATAGTTTTCTAGATTATGTGCAACATGTTATGAGGAGTGCAAGAAAACGTTTGGTTAAAGTATTACCTCTCATAGACAACATTTCAGCCACAGCCCGTCTCTCCTGCAGACCATTGGTCAGTCTGGTCTGTTGGTCTCCCACGGGCAAAATGACCTCTGATTGTTTCAAAGTGACCAGAAACCGACGCTTTTCCTCGTCTATGTTTGTCACCTTAGCGATCACCGTCTGACCGAGCTCAAAGGCTGTGGTCGTATCCGCAATGAATCTATCATTCATGGCCTAAAAATAGAGAATGCATAAGAAATAAATTATTATTAATGGCAACTTTTGAATGAATGAATATTGTAACAGGCCAATATTATGTGAGTAAGTAGTAAGTAGTAGTAAGTAAGTATTTATTTATATACTGCCTTTTCACTCTAACTAGAGCCTCAAAGCGGATCACAATTGTTATTTTTTGGGCACACAGAGATGGGAGTAAGTTCGCCAGTACAGGAGGCGCATGCCAGAACTATTGCACATATTTTTAGTGGTAGGGGAAACCGGAGTACCCGGAGGAAACCTACGCAGACACGGGAAGAACATGCAAACTCCACTCAGAAAGGCCCTGGTTCGACCGGGGTTCGAACCCAGGACCTTCTTGCTGAGAGGCGAGAGTGCTATCCACTCAGCCACCGTGCCGCCCATGTGAAAAAAAGATTATTACCGGTATACGGTCGTACTTACGGATTTGGGAGTGAGACCAACAAGGCCATAGGGGAACTCAACAAAGACGCCATAGGGCATGATATTTTTGACCCAACCATACAGCTGCATTCCCACGGTTATTTCTGAGAAGTCTTTGGCCAAAATTCCTTCTTCCAGAGCCCATTTTATAGTTGGTTTCTTGGTTAGAGTCTGAAAAGGCGCTGCTTAGGAAAAAACGTTTCCCGACTGCTGAACATAACTATATAAACATATGTAAATAATAAACTAATATAACTTCCAATACAGAGTAGACAAGGATACTATATTCTGTTTGTTCTTGCTGCAACAAACAAGATTGGAGATGGTGTCTCCTTCCTGAAGACTCTCCCACAGCAAAGGGCCATTGGACAAGTGATCCGTGAGGTGCATTGTGGGAAGCACAGCAGGGATGTCATCGGGCAAAATAGCAACTTCAAGTCCGCTGACCAGCTTTTTCAGCACCCGCACCTCCACTTTCTGAACACACATCACAGTTAGAATGTTATCTGGACAGAATAGTCAAGTATAATGTTTTGTGCTTTACCTTTCCAACATCACAATCAAAGTCTGGCAATTCAACATTTCCCTCCACGGCTTCTTTAAATGAGAGCAACAGTCTCTCCTTCTCAGGGTCGCACTGGAGAACCTTTGTCTTCAACACCTGAATTCAAAACAATTGGAAACTCATTTACAGTGGAAGCCAGACGTTTTTTCATTAAGTTTTGTTTCTTCTATCAACGTGTTTTTTATTTTTATTTTTTTATTTAAACAAAACAACATGAACATACTATCAACGTTTTGACTATTGCTCTAATATAGAAGAAAGTCAAAACTTCCTTGAAGACAAGAACATTTATGAACTGTGTAAATGTTTTAGTCCTTACAGTCTGAAATTTAAAAGCAATTCCAAAGAATTCCTCTCCACATTCTGGCCTTGAGCCAATGGAAAACATTTTCATAAAAAATACTGACCTAAACTCAAAAACTAAATCTTGTATGTCTTGCATACAAACATTTTTAAGTTTAATTGAAAGCAATTATGTACGCATATGTGATCATCAAGTGCTCAATGTAAACAGAAATGTACTGAATGAGCTTATACTACAAGTATAACATCAGCAATTACAAGTTACAGGAGGCCTTTGAAAGCGATTGGCCGAGGACACCTAAAGATGAGTGTATTTCCAAACCTGTCCGACGTAGAAGAACTCCTCGGGGCTGATGATGGCTCCGGTGCTGAGGTGGTTCAGTGGAACAAGTCCTTTAACATTGTTGTAGAAACGAACAATGCAACCAAAATCTTTTATGCAGACAATATAGCCATGAGACACACGTCCAGGGCGGGCATCGGCAAAGCTCAGGAACAGAGGCAAAGAACTTTCAATTAAAGCCTTTTTCCGAGTCAGAGACAGCTTCCGGTTTTCAGGATCAACAGATAACACCTGTGACAAAAGGTGAGATGAGTTAAGATACAAATCTGTCTGAAGGACATGATGAGACCCTGATGAGTAGAACTGAAGTGCACTGACCCGGCATTTAACCTTGATGCCCTCTGTATACTTCTTCTCTGGATTCTTCAACAGAATATCTGACAGATGAGTCCGAGGCACCAGGCCTTTAATGTGGTCCGAAACATGGACAATCATTCCCCTATTGAACAGCACTGACACTTTTCCCTGGAAAGAAGTAGTACAGGTATAGTTACACAAAAGCCAAAAACATGAAAACAGAAAATAAAAAAACATCTTGGTTGTCTTACCTCTACAATTTGACCAGGATTAATGTCATGATATCTAAAGAATGGCCTTTTAATTACACTCCTAGAAAAAATTCATATAAAAACATAAGTCAAAACATCAAAGCGCATAATTAAAATGTTGTAAAAGAAAAGCATACTCGCGTAAAGAGGCAAAATAAATCTGGTCTATGAGGCAAAAGTCCAGGATCCTGCAGGTGTGTTCAAGCTTAGCCAGAGTTCGGTTCTCATTGGACTCAGCACCTGCTTCTTTTAAGTGGTTTTTCTGTCACATAAATAACAGTTTTGAAATCCCTATAATCATTTATGGTCACATTTCCTACAAACTTACATGAACGAAAGCCTGTTCTTGGTCTGGCAGCTCTAATGTGCCCCCGGAGCCGTGATGCAGAGCTGTCATTTTACAGCTTTGCACAACTTGACCGATCTGCAGACCTCCAGGATGAGCGGTGTTGACCCGGGTCCCAGGGGCCGTCAGGTAGCTGCGAAGGCTCAAACCTACCAAACGACTGGTCGGGTCCACATACAGAACACAGGCACGCACCTAAAACCCCAAAAAACATTTAACTTTAGTTTGAAGCTTGGATGAGATCTAACAAATGAAATGCGTAGTTCAGTCCACCTCATTCCCTTCCTTGTAGCTTGATGACTTCTCTGAGTCCAGGTGGAGAAAGTCTACCTGCCCACTAAAATTTGCTAGGAACTTAATAATTAGTCCATGTTTGGTGACCTGAAAACAAAAATAATGAACATTTCAACAACACATGCAAAATAAAGTTTGCATAGCCTTTGGAATATTATCTAAAATATTGTTTTGACACATGCCCAGTGCTCTCTGGTTCTTGTGCCGCTCTAGGGTTTTACCTTTTTAATGGTTGCTTTGACCAGAAGACCTGGCAGTAAGTTTGTGAGGTTCCAGCCTTGGTCCTCTTCGGCAAATGTCTGCGCGATGGTTTTCGGACTGACTGAAAGCTGTACGATGCGGCCTTCGTTTTTGACTTTATCCACGAGTGACATCACATATTGGCCCACATTTAACTCTGTAGGAAAAAAGTGAAAAACACATCTATATTATTTTCTAAACAGGTAGTAAACTAATATTAAACATGGAATGGTTTTACAACCTTCAGGACTGTTGTGTTTGTCCTTAACAGCGTTTTTGGGAAGAAAAGCTTTAGTTCCAGAAACGCCGATGTCAATAATATATCCATGGTCCTCTACACTCTCCACACATCCACTTAACACCTGAGGGAAAAAACAAATCAAAAATTGTCTTGTCTTTTTTCTATTGACATTTGTAAGACCTACCATTCCAGCTTTGACAGAACTTGAGGAGAGAGCCTTGTTAACCAATTTGGGATTAATGGAAAGCTGAATGCTCTGTGATCCACTTCTCGCCACGTCCACTTTGGCTACAACACATCTGATAACCATGCCCGGGACGAAGAGACGGGGCAACGAGAAAACCTCCTAAAGAAAGAGATCACACTTGTTGTATGTACCGTAAATAATATCATAATTGAAATCTTACCTCAGTGTCAGCTTCATCTGAGTTGAGGTGCTCAGTGAGTATCTTGGTGTAGGAATCACAGATGTTTTTGATGCTGAGGAAACCTTGAAGGCCACAGGTCAGACTCACTGTTACTTCAAAGTCTGCCACTTCTTTCACACAACCAAGGAATAGCATCCCTTCTTTCAGATTCTGGGAAATAAAAGAATAATATGTTACTCAAACAATATTAGGAAGTACAAGACAATATTTCAATAAATACCTTGGCATGTAGGATTTCCACAGTGTTGCCTGCAGCGTTGAGCATCAAGGCGTCCGCTTTGGACTTTTTAACCTTTTTGCCATCGTCCTTGCTACCCCCTTTCCTTTTTTTAGTTTCTGTGTGTTCATTTGTCTGAAAAAATAAGATGTCAGAGTATTGACTTTGCAAACAAGTTATACCAAAAGTGAATAGTTAAAGGAGTAAAAATTGAGTTTGAATTGGATAGTTGAGAATTTTAGTTGCAATGTAAGTTGTGAGATTTCATAATTCACAAAAAAAACAAAAATATAGACTGTGAACATAAAATCTTTTCCACTTATTGGACTAGAGTCTCTGGAGGACTGGATTGAGAAATGTAACTGTCTTGATCAGTTTCAAAGCAAGAGAAAATATCCCTCAAATCATTATGCACCGGGGAGTTTTGTTTAACCTAATCTATATAAAATGGGATTTAAGTTTCAAAATGAGCAGTCATTACATAGAAATAATCTAACTTTAATTAATGTTCTGTTTCACAGTTACACTGAAACAAATGCTGAACGTATGAACAATATAAACATCACATGAGTGATTCTCAGTCGTTTATTTTAGTTTTTTCCACTCAAGCAAGAACTGTCCATTTGTCTATGAAAAGAATAAAACCGTGTATTCACATGAGCATAAAAATATAAACTATACCCAAATCTTAACTTGCATTCAAGTAATGTAAAGCTTGATTGTGTATCCATTTTATTATAATAATACAAGATCATTATAAACTGTAAAGGAAATTATGTCAGATGAATAATGGCAAACATTGTGATATCTTGATTGCAACCATTCAAATGCGTATTATAGTCCATCCCGGTGGTTAAAACTATTGCAAGGCAATAGTTTTATTAAAGATCCATGCAGCAGCAGCTTACCTGAAAGAGATTGTCTACTTCTGATCTTGGCACCACAATGTTCCTTTCTGCTGAGTTTTTGGCTGCTCCTCCGCGGGGGAAGTCCTCCTCCATTGATGCCATGGCTCCGTAAATTTTCGTGAAGTGAAGTCAAGGAATAGGAAAATGTTTTTATCTTTCCAGCAAAGCGGAGACAAGACTCACATGTTTTCAGAAACACGCCATGATTCCGGAAGAAAACCCTGGAGGGGCGTATCGATAACAACCAATCACGAGCAAGTAAAAGGTGATTGACAATGTGTGAACCAATCGGATGTTAGTTTGCTTCACAGTGCTCGATAGACAAGCTTTTTGACCAATAGTTGTAGAGCTTTGGCATTTTCTGATGGGCGGAACTTCCTGTTTGACTTCAGCATTGCGGCCTCTGTTGAAGGGCACTGTCTGTTCGCTTTGCACCGGGGTCGTGTGTTTTTAAGGTAAGGTTATTCATCTGCATGTACTGTGTGTTTTATCATTTGTCACTAAGAACAAAACTATGATTACAAAATAACCTGATCTGTGCCGGGAATAATATTGAGTTTATAAAATTGCCTGACAGACTGTACTCAAACGCAAAGCTAACATTGGTGTGTTGAGCTAACAAGCTAAACTTCACTTGTACATTGGGTTCCGACAACGTTTGAATTAATTTAAATAAAATGTAAAGTGTGTTTCCCTCTAATGCACACAGTTGCATAATTGCGTGACAGTGATTCTGAAATGTTTGTGTAAATTGAGATGAAGTCGATAATACTCATACAGTGTGGTTGGCTGTATTGTAATTTCACCTGTTTCATCTCTTGTGCCACTAGAACCAATTCATCATGGGAGGGCACGACGCAGGAAGCCAGCACCAGTTTACTGGAATGGCCAAATACTTCAATGCGTACACCATCGTTGGAAGGAGGAACGTAAGTGTGTTCTTTTGATGTGCCATGTAACTTTCTTTCCTCCATAAAGATATTCATGCATTGCCAGATTGTTCTACAGTATAGCATTACTGTTAAACAGCTATTCTGCATCCATGCTATTTGAGTGGTTTTATTTTAATGGAGCTCAGTAGTGACTGATCTACATCAGAGCATGTTCTTTCATATTTGACCAAGGGTGTTCTGAAATCGAAAATGCTTGTTCTCAGATTACGTGGTGAATGCATTAGAGAATTACCATGTTGCCCACTGTCAATGGACAGTAAAACCACTGATCTAAAAGTTATGATTGAAAGAGTTTGTGGCAATTCTGCTACTCTTTGCTAAAAGGGTTAAAACGGAGATTTAACAGTCTGACAGGGGAATGAAACTGTACTCTTACTTTGAAGTGTAGTTGAATTGCCCTTGAACAGATTTGGACCGTAAAAGGGTCTTGCATTCTTAAATGCCAGGCTGTGGAGCATGATGGGAAAAGCAAGCTGACTTGCACATCAAACTAATGTGTTTCGTTTTCCCTCAGTGTGTGTTGGCAACATATGCAACACTATTAGGAATTGGCCTCTTTTTTAAACTCAAGCCCAAGAAGAAGGCAATTGCTGATAAGTAGTACACAGGTAAGGAAATATATATTTGAGAGGGATATTGCTTTGGAAAATATTGCTAATATCTTTTAATCTCCTCAGGGTTGAGCATTTCTGTACATGGAGGAAGCAGCTGGCTGTGCTTGTAACGCATTATCATTGTATGATTTCCTTGTTAATAAAGAACATTTATGCCAACACATAGAAAACGCCTTTTATTTACAGTATTTATCTGTAGAAAACATTAGTCCTTTTAGCTATACTCATGGCAGTATACAGTTTAAAAGATTTCTTTACATGGCACTTCAAGCTTCTAATAGTCTTGCCATATTTTCACATTAGTTTCTCATTTGATTACACAGCGTAATGTCTTTCAGGGAAATGGGAAATAGCTGCTTTTCAGGCTTGAACGGGGTTTAAAACTGTCAAGGATTATAGGCTCCGGCAGCAAGCAGTAGATTTCTTCTTGTGAAGTGAAGGTGAATAACCGGTGTAGATTTAGTTGTGTACGTGCCAAGCAAAAGTTCTTGGGAGTTATCTTGCAGATGGATGTGTCCTGTCGTAGCTGTGAAGTCGTCTGTCTCTAGGTCATCAAATGCTTTCATTGAATCCCAAAGGCGAACTGTATTATCCATGGATCCTAAACAATGGACAGTTAAAAGGTGCATCTGCATTTGCTTCACACTAATGATGTAGAAAACCCTTACCTGATGCCAGAATCTCTCCATCTCTGCTAAATCGGAGTGAATAGATCGAGTCTGTGTGGCCTTTTAACTCTCCAATCATTATTCCATGTCCAATGTCCCAAAGCAGAACTCGACCGTCTGTTGCTCCTGAAGCAAGAAACTTCCCATTGGGAGAGAATGCCAGGGCATGTATAGGTCCCTGAAAGACAAATACATCATTGACTTGAGTGAGGATAATGTAATAACCACAGATATAATTATCAACTAAACAAAATGCATCACCTTGTGCCCAGTGAAAATCCTAACACAATTGCCATTCAGCACGTCCCATAGGCGAATTGTGCGATCAGACGATCCAGTGGCCACATAATTGGAGTTTGGATGAAAGCGTGTACATGTGACATCAGCCAAGTGTCCAGCAAATATCCTCAGCGGCTGATAATGGTCAGTTGCCCACAAACTAGACAGAAACTACAAGTTAGCATTCATTGTCAAACACTGGCCTTTTATAAACATTTCAGAGTACTTGCCGAGCGACTCTGTCATGTCCTCCAGAGATAAAATAATATCCATGAGGAGAAAACTGTGTGTCCCATACTGGGTAGTTGTGGCCTTTGTAGCCCACCAGACATGTAAAGGTGAGAAGACTCCATAGTCTGATAGTCCCATCTTCAGAACTTGACAAAAGATAATTTCTGAAAAGCGTATAACAGATTATATATAAAAAAGTTGCCAGAGATGTATTTGATAATAGTAAGTACGGTAAAACCACTGAGGACAGTGTTAGCTTGAGTTGTACCTGTCAGGACTGAAGCCGATTCCATAAACCGGGCCACTGTGTCCATAGAGGATCTTTGACTCACTGGCAGTTTTCTCATCCATGATCCGCTCCAACACATCATCTGACTCCTTGTCAATCAGGTTTAGGTCTAATGATGAAATGAACATATAAATGTTTTATAGGTTAACACTTATCGCAATGCCGGTACAGTTCTCTGTACAGCTAATCTCACCTCCTGCAGACTTGACCTTGCGAAGTTTCTTTGGTGTGACACTCCACACACGTACTGTAGAGTCTGCAAAGCCGCCTGCAATTAAACTGGAATCATCTGTGAAGTCCACTGCAGTAAGACCCTGGGGGAATAAACAAGATCATGGTATCACAGATCCTCTGATGACCTGTGCCCAAACAATTGTTTAGGGTTTTCTTATACCATTACCTGATATGCATTAAGAAATGAATAAAAACAAATAGAAGGAAGTATTTCTCGTCCGACTCTAATCCTTTTAGTGGACTCTTTCATGTACATGATCTTGTCTAATTTGTCTGAGTCCTTAAGCTCTGGTAATGGTATCCTGAAACACAAAACAAATAAGGATTGACCTGGACTGTGCACACTGAAGGGGCCAGCAGGTGGCGTCATATCATACACTCAAAGATGTACTGTCACAGATTCATTCAAGTGTCACCTTGTTTGCGTAGGGGCATTTGGGTCCTGCTTTTTGCTTTTGGATCCCACACTATCCTTCTTGGGTTTCTTTTTCTTGGGTTTTCCCTCTTCGTTTTCAGCCTCCTCGTCTTCATCATCAAGAGGTAGTTCAATTTCTGGTTCTTTCAGTAATCCATAATAAACCTGTTGCAATGGAATTAAAATTACATAAATATGTCTTACAAACAGAAACTGATATAAAAGTCATGTTTATAAATGTTAAGTTGTCTACCTTTGACTTATTGGCATCTCGTTTTGCTTCACCAGCTAAGCTGCCAGACATAGCATCAATTTGACTCTTGCTACGTGGCATGCCATCAAAGATGTCGATATACAGATGCTCCTGGATGATATTCCAGATTTGGTTGTTCTGACGCTCCTGCAGGTGTCTCTTCAACAGTTGGTACGAGTCACGGGAAATGCGCAGGACAAATTTGCTGGTGCGAAAGTCCAGGAGAGTTTCATTTCCCCTCATGTGCTCCCTTTTAGTGAGACTGGACAGAATTCTGAGGTCGTTTTCATAATAACACTCTTGATCCCCACTAAACCTGCATAAAAAAACACATCAAAACAACTGTTAACTGATGGTTTTCTCAATACATTTTTTGATAAAACAACAATAAGACGTACCTTTGAAAAAATGACTTGGCCTCATTTTCATGATTGTTGTACACAAGCTCCAGATACATATGAACAAATAGTGGGTAAAAAACTTGGGAAAGCTCTGCTCGGTGACAATCCAAAACCGTTTCTATGAACTTTTTAAGGTCACTGTAATAAACCCCATATAACGTTGGGTCTCCTTGTTGACTGTAGGCTGACAGGACAACACTCACATCAGGCTGGTCGTTACTTATGACTAAAGAGAAAAAGATACATGAAATTAGTCAAGTATATTAACTTTACATGATCAACATATAAAAGCATGTTTATACCATAGACTGTAAATATTATACGGACTTTCAAACGTAATTCCATTATGTCCGTTTCAATAATATTAACTAAATCAGTTTTGGCTCATCTTAAACGCAAGCATGAGAGAGATGCTTGACTCGTGAGAATCCAAGTTGTTCACCTTTTGTGGTCGGCTGAGCCCCAGGGACCGCCGCGGTGACCCGGCTGAGCAGAGAGTCGCCTCCTTCGAGCCCCACTCCGCCCGCAGCGGCTCCAGCTCCGGTCCCAGAACCATCCAAGCCCTTTCCGTCCAGCAGATCTTCTGGTAAACCCGCTTCGCGCCGTAGAATCTCCACGGACTCGCTCAAGTTGTTCTTTCGGAGGAACTGCAGAACCGCGAGCAGAGTCTGCTGCTCCTCCGCGGAGCCAGCGGCCGGTTTGGCGGCTGCACACGGAGCATTAGTCCCGGGAGAGGTAGAGGCGGGTTTGGGTTCAGCTGCATTTGTGCTATTTCCACAAACATCACTGGATGGATCTGTTTTAATGTCCTTCTCTTCCTCTGAATCCACCAGACCACCTTGTACGGCCGCCATTTTAAAAATGAACTGCGCATGTGCGAAAGAACAAAAAGAAACGCCGACGGAGCAAGATCTGTGCAGCTGATTGGACGATACTGCTCAGAGTCCCGCCTCTTTGTTCTGGCTGCAAAACAAAGCTATTTTTCAAACCTCAGTGCAACAATGCGCTCATGTCTGTCCTATGGTTCATGCATGGATCTGTTTTTATATTGGGTCCATGTATCTATGGTTCTACAGTCTATGGTCCTGCCCCTGTTTGGTCACAACAACCTCCTCAACAAACGTTTTTTTATTCAATAGTTTTAATTACAACGTATTCATTGCTTTTGTCCATGCCATGTTTCTCTTGTACAGTCTGCCCTGCACGAACGTACGATATTATATGTAGAAGTGTGTTTTTTATTTTTTACATTACCGATGAATGTGCCTGGTACTGGCTAATGCTATTCCATATTGTACCACGAGATGGCGCTTAATCCTCAAGCATCTTGCAATGGGCTGTTTTTCTGGAAACAATGCCCAGAAAATAAATGTCCATAATATTTGTGAACATTTAAACATAACATCTATATTCATAATTTATTTGCTGCTGATTTTACTAGAATTTAAGAATACTATTTTTGTCTTGTTAGATTTATGTGTGCTTTTTATTTGGACGGGACAATGCCGTCACGCAGCGTTACAGTAGCACCCAAAGCAATGAGAGTGTAGCTAATTCTAATTTCAATACCAAATTCATAAGAATACAATCTTACACATTCTCACACTGGAAGATATTTCATGTTTATTTGTTTATTCATGACATATTTTATTATTTAATTATTTTCCCTTTTATACAAGGCATCAATACCAGTCTATAAAATGGTAGCAAATACCTGGTTACTGTACCCTGATGTGCAACTGGTACACCACACACTTGAGAGGCTGCACATTGTACTTACACTGCGTTCTGCTGAGGCTTGACTTTTGCCTCAGGAGTAGACACACCTTCTCCCCTCAGCCCTGTGGACACACTATAGGCAATGTGCACTTTAACTGCTGACTGTGGTGGTTTTGGGTCAGCGAAACATGCATTTTCATTGGTAGAGCACTGTCAGAAGGCAATGTCACTTATCACTCTTTCTTGTCACCTTGAGCCATATATGTCAGAGAGCTTTACTTCATGCACTACAAATAGGCTGTTTAAATAAAACCAGATACACATTCAAAATTGCTATTACATGTTTTAGCATGGTTTAAACATATATGTACATAATATTTGTGCAAATAGAGGTTCCCAGTGATGCATGACAGAAGCTGTGTTTGTTGTAAAATAGTGCATGGTGCAGCTCTTGATGGTGGGAGATATGGGTGCGGTTGACTGCCTGCAGAGGAACATAAATGTTTAGAAGCACAGTCACTGTGCGTATAATTGCAAAGAAAATAAATGAAAAGAGTTTATGATAAGTTGATTAAACAGACTTTTCAATGCAAAGCAAGCTAAAATAAGTAATATAAAACATTTAATCTAATGACGGATGGTGCAATATGTTTATTGTTGAATATTGTTGTTACTCTGTCAATGCAATCTATGGAAGAAATTGCCCAGGATCTGTATTGTAGATACAATCTGAACAACAGAGGGTTGAATAAGAATGTTGGATCATCATTTGGCAATTCAGCTGCTTATATGTTATAAGCAGCTATGAAAACATAAAAAAGTAATTTCAATTTAGTTTATCTAAATATTTATCTCGTGACAGGACAAAACAATCACAATTTACAGAACCAGTGTTTCTGTTTGGTTCATCTTTCCTATCACCTTGCGACTAAGATCAGTTTAGTACTGTAGCCTTTGCCACATTACTAAAAATCTACTGTGGTTGGAGAACGATACAGTGAGAATCTTTTCCTCTTTTCACACCTC
Source organism: Pomatoschistus microps (assembly GCA_029875035.1). Classification (NCBI taxonomy): domain Eukaryota; kingdom Metazoa; phylum Chordata; class Actinopteri; order Gobiiformes; family Gobiidae; genus Pomatoschistus; species Pomatoschistus microps. Next base: position 19,250 of record JAPMNZ010913454.1, read on the forward strand.
ACTGATCCCTCTCTTTCTCTGTCGCTTAGTTTCAGGGTGTGGCTTCATCATGTGGCTTTGTCAGAAAGCCTGAAATCATCATTAAAACAACTAGGACTGTGCCTACAACTAATAATTACTCATTTTTCAAATGCAGGATTTGACATCTGTCTAAAGTCCAGAAGACAATTATTCAATGACTGCATTTATTGATGATTATCTCAATAATTGAGCAGCTTGCCTCAGCCCTGAATGCAGTGCATGTGTAGATCAGCTAAATTTGTTTCAAATGTTTAATTTGAAAAATCATCAGCAGCAGAGTAAATCCTATGCTCTTGTGTGGATGCTATTAACTCCCAAAGGATGTCCTGTGTGTCTACCTGGCATATCCTAATGTGCAATATATGTTAATATCCCCATTCAACCACCGTCTATTTATAACTATGACATAACAAGTCCAGTCATTATAAGACCCTCCACACAATGGGCCTGTGTATTTGTTTTCAGGGAAACCCATGCAGGCGCGTGTGGCTGTGTGTGTGGGTGTGCGTTACCTGCACATCTTAAAGAGACAGTGACCGTTTGACTTTGAGCTTTGAACAGTGAGAAAAATTCTGAAAAATCCCCTGCTGAGATGCATCAGTAAATAATTCATGAGGTGTGGCTCTCGGAAGAGGCAGAGAATGCCCTGAGAGAGAGAAGGAAAGATGGAGATTCAACGGTAAATCCGTTTTGTAGGAAGAGCGAGAGAGTGGGTGGGGCAGCTCATGGGAAAAACGCAACAAGACCAGAAAGGGCAGATCTTATTCATGTGAAAATGTGATATTTAAAGACTGGAGTGCAGAGATTATCACAGGGGGAACAGATATAGGTGCAAATTATGGTGTGGATGTTAATTGGTGTGGGTTACTTTAAAAAACGAAGTATTCCATCTTGACAGAGTAAAATGTAAGGTTGTTTTTTACATGTGTCTTTGTATTGTGGCGGCTGCTGCTGCCCGTTCAGGCGAGATAATGGGTGTGAAGGAGGCAGGGCTGTTGCACCAGAGATCTCCACTTTGACGAAGGGGAAATGTGGGGAAGTCTGCATTATTCAGCACTGACCTAACAGGAGACGAGGATCTGCACGCACTGGCCATAAAGAAGCCATGCTGCTCTGAGACATCCATGAAAATCATTTGAGAAAACTAACAAGGTTTTCTCAATCCTAATAAGAAATATTTAACACATTGTAGCAACATTTAAGTATTTGTTTTTACTCTTTTCAGTAAGTAAATGTTGATGATGATAAAAGCAGGATTTGATTTCATTCTGTTCATTTTGTTGTATTTGAAAGCTGCACATATTTTGCTTTCATGACAGAAATCACAATACAGATAAAAACACAGCAAAGCAATGTCATGATGACGTTGACTTTTTTACCCATGATTCTTTGGCTTCCATTTGGTAAAATAACAAAACACACTGATGGATATTTAACATAATACTTAAACACACATTTTTCTGTATGCAACAACTTTAATATTCAGGCTCTCAACATAAAATTATACTTATCTCCAACATGATGTAAAAGACTTCTGCATCCTGCCTGTTCCATGATCTTTGATAATCTATATTTTCCAGTTCTGAAATCAACCATTGTTTAGCCCCGTTTCCATCCACCCTACTTGGCACTTCTTTACTCTACTCGACACTTCTCAACCTGTTTGGGTTTCCAGTAAACTTCAGTGTCTGGTATCCTAGCAACCTACCCACAACAAACCAGTATCCAGGGAAATCCCTTGGTGACCATGGCTTCCAGCAGCACTCTAGCCAGTTAGAATACTTTAGTACCAGCTTGGCTCTCACTTTAGAACCATGGCCAAGCTGGTACTAGAAAAGTACCTGGTACCAGTTAAACAGGGCCAGTGGAAACGCTCCCGAGCCAGGTAGAGTAGACTATAAGGCCAAGTAGGGCTGGAAGAAATAGGTTTTTGTAGGCTTCAATTTTACACAAAAATCGTTTATAACAAAGACCATTCGAATTGTTGTCCTTCATAACAAAATAAATACAAATAATTGACTCAAAGTAGGATAAAGGGGCATTCCATTTCCCTGTATGTAAATGCACTGTAAATATATGCATGTGATACTTGGACTCCATCACAGCGGGCGCCTCCCTCATTTCAGACCTGTCGAGGGCACAGTCTGTTATCTCAATGATCTTATTCAAATCTGTCTTCTAGTTATGCACTCCCCACCCACGTTCTCCCTGTCAGAGGACATCTAACTGGCTTTTAAGTAGACTTCAGACCAACAGCATGTTTGTCACAGCACAACACTGTTTCTATATTATCATAAATAATGCAAGGCAGACACAGCACTAATAAGACTGCAGCAGCGACGTTATTGTTCACACAGAGGATGTAATGTGCTATTGTAATGGCTCTGCAGATCTGTTCTTTTTGCTAATCTCACTAATTGTCATACAACTGTGATGCTCCATTCACATGTCATTTCTCTTCAAGCGGTTCAAGGACCAAATTAGCCTGTGCACACACGGACAGCTGCTGTAAAGATAAAGGGATAGCCACCAATTTGCCAAAGGTCACAGCTGAGGTACCTAAAGAGGGTCTTCAGGAAAATCCATTATTATAATTTGCAACTAATTGTACGATTTTATACTTGTTTCTTCTTGAGTTAGAGATTTGTATCTGATTTGATTTAGTGTGGAGTTATTGTGCTGTTATTGTACTGACTCCTACTGTTCTGTAACTGGAGATGCAACACTGAAATTTCCCACTGTGGGACGAATAAAGGATCTCTTAATCTCTTTTATTTAGTGTTTTGAATGTTTTTCCATATGACACATTGTGAAAAATGTGTTACATTTTAGTCACTGGTTAAATGCACGTCATGATACTTTTTTCTCATTTCTCTATATTATTTGTGTGCTGTGGCTTTACATTACTTCATCTCTTCGTCACATTGGCTGGCAGTCTCTGTATGTACCGAGGGGTTTAGGACAAACATTGACCGATAACATCCATCGTTGATTTGGAGACAAGCAGCTTTCTGTTGTAGGTTATCTGGTCATTTGTTGGAAAGGATGTATTGATTTGTCTTGAGCCGACTGTCATCAAGGAAGGGTATAGTCAGGGGAAATACTGCTGTGAAAACATGACTGTTAGCTGCACAGAGCAGGGTGTCAAACTCATTTTGTTCAGGGTTAAAAAATATACACATAAGAGCTGGTTGGGGCCAAAAAAAATAGATTATCAAAGCAAAACACTTACATATTTGTGACTTTTTACAAATTAACTGTATGTAGCAGGAGTTTAGATGTTATTTTCTGCTGGCCAAATATCAAGAACAGATTTATTTGAAGATGAAGATGAAGATTGAATGATTATTTATTTTGTTTTATTTTATTTTATTTTCAACTTCTAAGTACATTTCAGTTAACCTTTTTATTATAAAGATTCAATTATGTGGTTGTTTTCCTGAAAAAATAAGCTTCATATTTTTTGGCAAATGAAGTATAACATGCCATAGTATCCCATTACCATCAATTCATCAAGTTACTGCGATAAATGTAATGGAAAATCCTTTGAATATACTTTATAGGCTAACTTATCTTTTGGGGCAGTATAACCAAACGGCTCCGGTCTCCCAAGTCCAAGTATAGCTAAAATCCTATGGCTCAGCTAATGAAAAAGATAGGTAATAGATGTTGTTTGATTTTCTTGAGTGCTCTTATTCCGTATGTATTGTTCAAACGTTGGGATGTCCTCACTGTGGAACTAATAAAGATGATGTAATCTAAGGATTAGGTTAATTAGGCAGATTAATGTTATGTGTTTGTGTACGTTTAGACAATGATACAAAAAATCCTATCATTCCAGCTCTGTTTAGTAATACAGGTGTGTGTTTGTATATGGGATTACAGGAGCATTACTTGTCTGCTGCGAATATATAATTTTAGAATTGTTATAAGAATTATGCAAGATAAAATTACGATTTCAAGATAGT
>JAPMNZ010913558.1:0-10418 GCA_029875035.1 Pomatoschistus microps
AATAGAGGTAAATGCTAAATAAAAAATAAATATATACTTCTATGAGCTCACACAGACATGTTTTCAGATTGTAAACTTCACCTTGAGTCTTTGAAATCTCTCAAAGCACTATTCGGAATTGAGTCAGTCTTTTTACTCATTCCTAAGAAAAATATATTACTAATTTCTGACTGAAAAAGCTGTATAAGGGAACTTGTTGATATATTTAGAATTGACTTTGGTGAAATAGACAAAGCTAACTGTCAAACTGTTAATCCTACATATATCAGAATAGTCTGCATTGTTACGTTCAATAGCTCTGATTCACAGATGCTGGTACCTGGCTCATCTGAGGTTTGAGCAAACTCAGGCAGCTTGGATATGAGGCGGGATGGTTCCTGATAGTCGGGACCCAAGGGGAAGATCCTGTCGTAGGTGGAGGAGGACTCCTGCTCGCTGGACGAACTGGACTGAGGGTTGTTGTTGTTGTGGCTGTAGGTGAACGTCTCGCTCTGTATTGACAAACTAGCAGTTAGTTCATCGTCCAGCATCCGACGAGTGGCCTAGAAGAGTGAGTTAGGATGAGGGAATACACCACACAATCAATGCTGCAGCTGATCTTCTATGCACAGAGATGGGACACTTTGAGAATGTATTTAAGTCTGGGATAAATAAAGGTTCTCTTGCAGATTTGGATGAATTGTGTGTGTATTTTTCTGCTCTTCATCTCCACAGAGCATAGTGTTTCAACAAATGAGGACAAATACACTCACCTTCTCCAGCATTTTCTGCCACACCTGCCGCCACAAGATAATGACGATGATGGCCACGAGGATTAAAATTATGGCCACCAAACAACCAATCAAAATACGCGTGTTACTGTCGTCCACTTTGTGCGTGGGGTCGTCCTCTAGAGGGAGACAGAGAGAGAAAAAACTGTAACCAAAGTGGTAGCATAATAAACGCACTTCTAAATTAAAGAAGGTCTACAGCTTATTCCCCTCTTTGGTAATTACCTGGTTGTATATTTGATGGTAGTTTTGGCTTTGAGGGCATTAATGTTGTGTTGTACATTGCTGTGTCTGAAAAAAAGGAACACGTGGCTGATATCACCGAGCAATGAATCATGTTACATCTTGTTAAGTACATCAGCAGGAACATAGCTCTTATTGTTCATTATTCTTTAATCCAGTATTATGGCAGGGGTAAGTAACTTTCAAACCACATAAAAAGAACAATGTATTAAAAACAATGAAGACCTTCACATAACTAGTTCCTTGCTCTGAAAAGCAGTTCGATTTTATTACTACTTTCCACATGCATGCATTATTGGGCTCTGTCAAATCTTTAAATCAGCTTTTTGGAGAATAAAATGAAAAAGACAGGCCCCCCCCNGCTCTCAGTGGCTCATCACATTGTGACTTGCAGGGCTCTTTGTTACAAGTATGCAATGTTTTCATTGTGTTTGGTTCATGGATTTTATTTCTAGTTTATTTCTGGTTCATTATACATTATACAAGACTTCTACTTGTCTTTCAGTTCAGACAAACAATGTGACTTATTGGGTGAAAAATGTGGCACCCCAGATTTAACCAGCCGGGTACTTAACTCAACAGTTTTACAACATCAACTGTATGGCAATAAACAACTGCATTGATCTGGGTCTGTACCTGACTGGAAGGTGATCTCACTGAAGAGCATCCAGGCATCAGAGAAGTAGAACTGGCACTTGATGGCTGAAGCCATGTGGTGCGCAAGGTTCACCGTCACAAACCGCGCACTGGGATTTTTCAAGTCCTCCACTGGACTGAAGCTCAGAGGGGAAACCTCCCAGTCCAAGTCTGACCTGAAGTAGCACACCGCCAGCCTGAAGACCTTGACATGCTGCACAAACATGTTGTTACAGTGGACCTGAGAGCACAGACACAAAAAAGAGATTTTTTTTAATAACTGAGGACAAGAAGAGAAGAAAAAAAAAGATTTTTTTTTTTTTCAATTATTTTTTAATAATACAGGTATGAAATTTGAGAGGGCTGCGGTCTCCATCACATGAATATGAAAAGAAGAAAAAACATTCTATCTGCAGTTCACTCTTTGTCAGGTCAGCTTGACCAATATATCTTGGCAACAGAGAGTATTGGAAAGACCACTTTTTAGTGAACCATACTATCTATCTACTGCTATAGCAAAAACACTTCTGATAATTTAGATAGTTGTAGTATAAATGTTTTACTTTGGTGTGGGAGCACCTACAACTGTGACCTCACCTTCATGGAGGTGAAATTTCGTGTGCGGTCGAACTCAAACATGATTTCAACATATCCATTTGGAAAGCTCTCGTTGTTCCAGCCCACATAGTCATAACCAGGCCACACATTGTAGACATGACTGACTGTGAAATCGTCCAAACCACACACTCCATCAGTGAGCTGGCCCAAGCCCTCCGTCATACTGGGGGAAAAACACACAAAAATATATGAAACATAAAGTCTAACAGAAAACACTTGAAAGAACAGTGTTAAAACTGTAGTACATTTTAATTGCTGCATCACTTTGCCACTTTGTGGATTAAGATTTAGGCCTCGTCCATTCAATACCCAAGCGGTAAAATGACCAAGTAAGCTTGAGACTTTTCTCTAGTTACAGTATAATCCAGTTTTGCACTCTAAGCTAATATAATATCTGAAGTGACACTAGGTGGCAGCATTACAAAGCCAATTCTTAGGAAAAGATTTTGGACCAAGTTCCAATGTTATTTTCCATCTCATTTTCCCTCATCTTGAGGCAGTGTCATGGAGGACATTATTCACCACAACATTACCGACCATAATCCCGTTTGTCAATAAACACAAAACGAATTGCTCCGTTCTGGAGCTTTCTAGATTCAATGATGACATGCCACCAGGCTCAACTTATGTTGTTTTAGAATTTAGGAATATATATGGAATATATAATTTCATATGTTTTAATAAAGTACTTTGTTTAGCAACTACAATACTATGACTTGTTCTGGCAGAGAAAATGCACACACCTGAGGACGAGTGCTCCATCGTAAAGAGAATCGTTCAGATGAACTAAAGAGCCCTCTAAAGTCATGTGTTCTCCAATGGGAGCATTATATGAGACCAGGCCATCTGCAAGAGGACAAAAGATAAGCATGCTAAAAGACTTCCCTATGGCCTACAGAACATAAAAAGCTCTTGCACATTTGTTACTTTATTAGTACAGTGCGTCACATAAAGGTAACTAAAAAGCAATAAACAACATAATATCCAAAATGTATCAAACTTGCTACCAACTAAGTCCCCTTCTCACCGAGCCATTCACAGCCGTACAGCTCCACCCTCATGCACACGTTCATGGAGTGGTCCGTCACAGGCATAAACCGCACAAACCGGGCGACTATCGGTGGCTCCAGGTCCTTCAGGACGATGTCGTAAGCATTTCTGTTTCCTTCGATCACCTACAAATAAAAGGTAAATAATGGGACAGCATACTACACAACGGGTGTATTTACAAAGGGTTTGCATGTGTCCATAAGTGATCAGCACTGAATAACAATGAAGCTCATTGTGGTCGACCACAATCAGTAGCTTATAAGACTTAAAAACTGAATAGTGCTTTTGTTCTGACATAATGTATGGTTCCATAATGTCTTTTCTCAAATATCTTCATAGTGTGGCCCCTCTATCCTCTTTCCTTGCTATCCAGTGTAACCACAGCACAGTGAATTGGCTGATTTAAATGCCGGATGTTCTTCCTGTTGCAACCAGCCACCACAAACCCTAAGTTTGACGAGCAACCATTTACTCCCAGAAAGAACCAGAGTATTTTAATGAATCTATTGTATCAACAGTAGCATTACACACCTGCTTGCCCTGTCTGTTCCTCCAGGAGATCCACCTGCTTCCATCGCGGCTGTACTTTATCTTATACATTTGTGCAAACTCGTTACCGATGCCGCCTGCATGTCGCCCTTGGGTGCCAACCAGACTGATAAAGTGCAGAGATCTCAGGTCGATCTGAAGGAACTCCTTTAGATGGTCGGGCTCCACTGTGATCTCAGGACACCAAGCTCCATCGCCCTCCTCAAAATCCAGCCTGGCAACAACAGAAAATTCATGAAGTATTATTATTACAGTTACAATTGACACTACTACTCCAATTATAAGCATATCATTACTTTTAATTTGTCTACTAGAGTAGACAACCAGTGGCTGATACAAATGCTTGATTCATATCGAAGCAAAAAGCAAAAATGACACATTTTGTGCTGTCCAAATCCCAATTTTGTAGGTGTTTCCTGTGCTGCGTTTGCATGTTTGTTCTCAAGTCTGGGTGGGTTGCTCTTCTGAGCAAGTCGGGCATCAACATCTGCCCCGGAAGCATTGGATCGATGGGTCAAATAAAGAGGACACATTTCTGTGGAAAAGGGTTCCATAATGTGAACTTTAATCTAATCTAAACCTTTTTTAATTTAATGTTAAAGCAAAAATTAACAGAACTTTTTCAATACCTAACTTTTTATGTGTTTAGTCAGTATATATGCTCATATAAGTCCCAGACACAGTTAAAATGGTGAAAGGATCTACTATTCAATCTATGTGAATCGCACAAGCTTGGAGTGCTTTAGATTTCCGAACCGTTGTGAAAACAGCAGTGAAATCTTGTGTCGTAAATTAATCTGAAAGTGTTAAATTAGGTTTTGGTTTTGGCAGGGGGCTAAGTAAAGGTTGGTGGGTCTCAAAATACAGGGATTGTATATTACATCACGTATTTTAGCGAGAGGCCACCCAGGTTCCACACATATCTCTCTAATCACTCGCGAACTGATACTCCAACTGTGGTTTACTGCAAATAAACACACACCTGCACCACCCGCCCACAAATACCAACTGAGACGGAGACCAAGAAGCATATACTGCACGTCAGCTGAAGGCAAACATAGTGTAAGTATCATACACTCTTTAGAAATACATTTAGTTTATACAAATACATTTCAGTGTTAGCTATCAAAAAGGATTCTGCACTCAAAAAGGCACTGCAATGCACATCAAAACCGGTATTGTCAGAAGACACATCCAGAAGAGGTCAGGAGTTTCTATCTCTTTTCTTAACGAAAAGTAAGATCAGATAAGATAAACTTTATTGATCTCACAATGGAGAAATGTACATATGATCATTCAAGGTGTGCAAAAAGACAAAAAGGAATGTGCAAACATGTTAAAAAGTGAAAAAGGTATTATATCTACAAAGATGACTTTATATATTATACTATTTATAGAGTGCATTTCCCAGTCCAAGGTCAAAGTTTTGTACCATTATTTTTCATTCACTTGTTGGAGGTGTGTTGGAGGTAACCTAGGCAGACACAAGGAGAACATGCAAAATAGAGTGCCCCATCTGGATATGGAATCGAACCCAGGCACATGTGGTAATTAAGCAGTAGCAGCTTCTTACCCTTATCAAACAAACCTTTTGACCCTTATAAATCACACTTTTCAGGAAAAGGCATGGCCCTAAACCAATAATCTAGCTCAAATTTCCACAAAGAACCACTTAAAGAAAGAAGTGGGAAACTATTAGTGCGTTTCTGATTATGTTTTTACCGTCCGTATCGGGCAGCAGTAGACTCAGACCACTGACTCGAAGCAGAAATGTCCTCGTCCTGGATCTGCCCTCCTGACATCCCCAGAGGATAGCGGCACACTCCTGCTGGGAACAACACCACACAATAGTTAATACATTGGTCATTCATGGTATTGTCATCATAAACATTATAAAGGCCAAACATACTATATCTTTTTTACAGTCATCTTTATTCATAGACAAGATATAAAAGCAAACATAATGTCTGCAAATATTCAAGTTTTTTAAATATAGATTGTTTGAGTCCCATTTGCAAGATTTCTTTTCAGACAACCCCTGTCCAGCTCTTACTAACTCATCTGCCCCAAATTAATTTCAATCTGACACTGTTTATTTCATGTCAAAGGGATTCTCCTATTTTTCCACCATTAAGTATTTACTTGGATAATCCCACTCTGCAGCCTCACCTCATCTCCCTCGCTCCAAAGTCAACTTCTTAAAACCAAAACTAAAATATTTGCCAAACTCTGCTAACACAAGCACAGGGGTTTCTGTCAAAGCGTGGTATGATGGATAGGACTGCACATATGGTCTGGTGCGATGGCACGCAGATCCACGCTCTCAAAAATGAACTGTGGTTGAAGTATTGAAATACGAGGGCACATTTGTGTCAATAGAAGATGGTCACGGTGGGTCTATGTTTTTACGTCCTCGCCCCAGATTGTGGGCAATAAAAGAAATATCATGTCCACTTCCTGTCAATTTCTCTCAAAATTTCTGTGCCTGTGTGGTCTGCACCAAGCGATTAAATACACAATACATTGAGATTAGCCTCGACTTTTGTTAGCCTTTTGTTCCAACAGTGATTCAGCTGCTGAACTCAGACCAGTCATTCCCCAGCAACATGAACTTATACAGGATGTGTGTGTAAATGTATTTATGTGTTTTTTATTGATGTTTTTAAGCATTTAACTTGCAACTCTCCGTGCTTTTTAATTGCCCCTCGGGGATAAATAAAGTGATTGATTGATTGACAATAATGTTTTTGCATAAATTGCTGGACAAATCAAAATTAATTTGCTTGATTATTTATGAACACTGGAACTACATCATGCAGTCAATCAAATATACATTTTGACAAAACATAACAGAACATTCAAAACAGGGAGACAGTGGCTCAGCTGGTAAATCATTGGTGCCTGAAGGTCGTGGGTTCAAGCCCACCCCAAGACTTTCTCCTTCGACTCCCACTGATGTCTGCTGTCATTGTGTCTTTGGCAAGACACTTAACCTCTGGGAACACGAGGTGCCACATTGGGGCAGCTGCGGCTGTAAAGTGCCAAACTTCTGTTGTGTCCTTAGGCAAGACACTTCACCCCCATTGAATGGTTGGTGGTGGACGGAGGAGCCAATGGCACATACTGGTTGCCTCGCTTCTGTTAGTGTGCCCCAGGGCCGCTGTGGCTACAGTGAAAGAATAATGACATGTGAAGTGTCTTTGAGTGTCCAAAAAAGCGCTATATAAAACTGATGCATTATCATTAAAAACATTTCGGTATTCCTAAATGAAATCACTATCCAGCCTCAAAAAACAAACACTACAGTTTATCAATGAATAATATGTTTGAGTAGATTAACAAGCACGACAAAGCTGCTTTACACAATTCTGAATGCACCAGTATGAGAAGATGTTTTGGTTAGAGAATCCTATCCCGAACAGGAAATTAACATTATTTTAGCTCTACATGTAATTGATGAAAGGCCTTTGGATGACAAAATAACATAGATGCACTGTAAAGGGCTCTTGTCTGACAAAAACCCTTTGAGACGCTGCCAGCCTCAGCACGGCTCTGGTTCAAGGCCCACTCTGTCCTGTCCTGCTCTGATCCCTCTTCCTCTTACTGCATCTCCTCAAAATATTTGTACAAAACTCACGATAAGGAAATCCCCAAAAGCCTGAGCTGGGACCAGTGACCCGATACACAGTTACTGCGCTGAAAAGGTTCATAATATCTACAGCTGTAATCGACCAGGAACATTCTTGGTGGACCGAAAACGTGTCTAATTTGTTGGCTAATCAACTAAAACAGGACCCACTGAGGTTCATCTGTTTCTATAATAATCTATGTATTTTTTTCTCAAACCAGAGCTGGTATTTTCTACATCACAGAAACAAAATCACTAAGTAAACAAAACAACTACTATTTCCTATTTCTGATCACTGTAAACAATTATATTCTAGCCACTAGGGCTGCACGATATTGGAGATTAGAGCGATATTCGATATGGGTGTTTAGTATTGCGATAACGATGTAGTTCCAATATTTTTTTCTTTCACCTAAAATTGCAATTTGCATTGAAACGCAAGAGACAAATAACAAAAACATGAATGACCTTCAAATGCAAATATCTATATACTTTTTAGTTTGTTTGTTGTATTTTTTGAATGTTGGTGTCTGACTGTTTCGTTGTTCCAAAAAAGCCCTGTTTTGTTGTCTTTTTTATCACGCATATTTCCGATATGGATTTCGCACGCACCAATATTGCGATAACGATATTTTTTTGATATATCGTGCAGCCCTACTAGCCACAATATGAATCGGGACAAAGCAAATATCAGAACAAACTGCATGATCAAGGAGGCAATTGAAAAACTGAAAAGTGGTGGTCAATAAACCAGGACGATGGGGCCTTTTTTTAGAATTAGGATTGTACCAAAAATGGAAAGATTTAAAAATAAATCTCAATCTCAACTTTTCTCAGTTATTGATCTGTGAATAAACATTGAGAGAAACCAATCAGGGGCTTAAGAGGAACACTGTTCTGAATAAATAGACGGGTATGGCGCTGTCATGATAGAAAAACGTTGCCACACCAGAGTTCCTTCTCCATATTTATGCATTTGACAGATCTTCCATTCTCTCAAAAATGTCAATTAAATGTAATATTGAAAAACACAAATGAGACCTTTCAGAATGCAGATTTACTATAAGGGTGTTTTACATTGTATTGTTCATCAAGCCAAAGCTTTAGTAAGAAAGACGACAGACGGTACATCACCCCCGTTGGGAACAGCGCAAGGCCTGCGTCGTTATGAAAATAGGAGTCATTATCAGAGTTTAACCACATCCTAAAGACCAGCAGAGACTGGTTACTCTGTGTGGCACCGGATATACACCGCTCCTTCAAATGTTGGTTTTTGCCGTGTTTATTTATCTACCCGACCCACTCAGAGGTGACCCCCTGGCCTTATCCCGCAACACCCCCACTCACCAGGGTCTGCACCGGGCCGCAGCCAATGCTAAAAATATCACTACAAAAACGTGGAAAAATACCAGCCTTGTGTGGCGGAGGGAGACAGATTTTTCTGAAAGAGCAACTTGTTCAAATGTTTGCTGTCCATCTGGCGACGTATAGATTCACCCACGCCAAGTATGCACATGTCACAAACTGCCATGCACTTTGCACTTCAGGACCTTAACGTGAATGTCAACTTGTGCTACTATTTTGGACACCTTAATAATATTATAAATCAGGCCATGTTTTGGAAATAAAACTTTAGATCAAAATAAACAGGAATTCACTTTCAGTAAACTAAAACGGCAAAAAGTGAAAAAAGAAGTGAATTGTAGATACAGTATCCTGCATCGGCGAAACCTCAGGGAGACCCACATTGAGAGAGGGATCCGCTCCAGATACATTATATACAATACAACTAAAATATATCGTTCTAATGCAGCCTTGAATGAAGGTATGGGCTGGGGTAAAAATGATGGTGACTTGCTTTGGAGACCTCTGAACAAAAACTTCCCAATGAAAAAAAACAACTGCAGAATAGTACTGCCGGCAGTGCTTCCTTCCCTCTCCACAGAGAAATAAAACTCGCCCACTCAGGAGAAAAATGGGATAGACAGGGATGGGATAACTTCATAGCTTGGGAATTTTAAACAGGGGAAAGTTGGAATCATCTCTTGTAAATTCAGTCATGAATTTTTCCAGCTGGTGGAAAAATGAACATATTTTCAAATGTTGCAGAATTGCAGCATTATGGACTAAAACAAGGGTGTGCAGATATCTGTATTGTAGAGCTTACTGAAAATGTGGAGGAGGCCTTTAATACAGCTTTAGAATGAATAATTGCACGCATGTGTCAAATAAAATCTGAAGTGAACGCACTTTGACCATTATCAGATGCACAAATACTACTTTCCATGGCTCACTTGTCTATATAGTGAGAGTGCAGGGCAGAGACACAGATATTCTGAATGGACTTTCCTGCTGTCAGAATGTCTGGTATGCTTTAGCCACAGACTCCAGTGGGATAGCTGGATCCTCTGCATCAGTATGAGGGCGTATGCATGGGCTCAACTAAACACAAAACAAGAGCACTTAGTAATAATAGAATACAAATTTAGAATCCAAGTTACCTGTCACACTTCCTAGTTTCCGAAACAAAAAATTAAAATAGAAGAAAATCCTAGGTAGAAATGGCTGGAGCATTTGTGAAGCTGAAGCCATGTTGGTTTGGCCTCCGATGTCTCATCTACTATAACTGTGATTTGTGAATGAAAACAAACTTACATTTTCTTTGGAAAATTTAAAGGAGAGTATAGCTGGTGTCCGGGAGTAGTGTCCAGCTGAGGAAAACATATCTTGCAATAAAGCGAAAAGGTCCAGGCGTAGGACATATAAGGTCATCGTTTTTACCTTTTTTGTGCTCATTTTGGGCTCGATTTCTTTGTGAGTTTGAAGTTTAAAATGATTTTGATTCATCATCAGAAGTTTGATAGTTATATCTTTCTACTTGATTAGAGCAAAATGCAGATATTCTAAATAACTTGGTCTATGGC
>JAPMNZ010913560.1:0-12803 GCA_029875035.1 Pomatoschistus microps
GATAGCACTCTCGCTTCTCAGCAAGAAGGTCCTGGGTTCGAATCCCAGTCGGAACAGGGCCTTTCTGAGTGGAGTTTGCATGTTCTCCTCCGGGTACTCCGGTTTCCCCTACCACTAAAAACATGCACAATAGGTATAAGTGTAAATGAGTGAGCGAATGGATGGTGTTGATTGGGAGCTGATGCGCCAGTGTGTTCAGCAACTCGCTTCCATCATCACTGTGTGTGGAATGATTTGAACTATATCTGACTCTGAACATTGTAAAGCGCTTTGGGTGACCTTGGTCTGTAAAATGCACTATATAAATAAACATTACTACTTACTTATGAACAATTCAAGTAAAAGATAAAATTGTAAAGTACACAATTTTGGATCTTGGATCTTGGATGAAACAAGGAAGCAGAAAGCAATGTGTGAAAAGGTTCAATGTGAGAAGTTTTATTACACCGGATTCACTGGAATACTAAGATAAGATAAGATAAGATAAGATAAAGATTGACTGAAGATATTTCCTCCCTTTTTGGAGCGGTTTTTAATTTGACTTCTGATTTGGCCATTAGCCAAAAGCATGACATGTAAACAAATATGAAAAGTAGAAATAGGGCAACTCATTTACTTTACCATCTTTGCCTGTTCCAAATGTATTAAAAATGATGTCAAGACAATTACACCACTGGCCCATGGAGCACCATCTGTCACAAAAAAAGTGTTTTATCATGTTTGTGGATAAGAAAGGATTAGATACGATCTTACCTTTGTCATCACAGAGACAGCTGGAGCTTATAGTGAGCCAATTCTGAAAGTTCACTCAGAGTTAACCTGCAAGAGTGTACCATGCACTGGAGTGATGACTTTTGCCATAGTGAAACCAATCAGAGTAATAGCAGTAAATACTACACGAGTCTGCTTTGTGAAGTATGAATTAAGTTCACACACAATATCTAGATTCTACGTAACCACAGCTGCCCTGGGGCAGAATAGCAGAGTATAATAGTATAATTTCAGAATGGAGAAGTCCTCAATTTTTTTGTAGGAAACAGGAGGCAGGAACCCATGGATACATAGGGACATTTATCACACATCACACAAACATGTCTGAGAGTGGTCACTCCTTTGGCCCTCTTTGCTTTGGCATGTGTCTAGAGTAGATGGACTAATACTAAAACGTGAAAGTTCTTGAACTCCAGTGACATGTCACATGACGGCTGGTCCTCAGGCGGGGGCAAAGAGCACACTGGCCCTACGTGGTCCTCCAGTCTTGGCCCATGTGGTCAGTGGGCTCCACGTATGTGATCCGGTCGCCCTGGTATGCCGAGGTGCGCATGCCCACTGAAGGACGCAGCGGCTCAATGTGTGATGAGGCGCATTATTTGGCAACAGACGCGGCAGTGGGGAGGGCCGAAAAAAAGAGGATATACCCTGGATTAAAAACAGCCATTTATCGAGGTTATCTGCTGCTTGCCCATTCCTTGGTCCACCATCGTTGAAGAAGAAGTGTCATAACGACCAAGTAAGTTGTCTCAAAGGAGTGTGAAGTTTTTAGTGAGCGAATAGAGGGTCGTCTTTTATTCGGACGCGTCGCGAGGATCAGGTCTTCCTCCACCTCTCTGTGACGATGAAGACGCTGATGGGCTGTTGAAAAGTAACACTTCTCCGCAGAGCCAAAGGTTGAGCTCTGGGGAGGGGGGTGTTCTCTCAAAATGTTATGTTTTGTGAACGTTCAGTGACAGCGTATTCGATGTCTGCTTAATATAGTCGTTAAAAGGTGCGGATAGGACGCACAGTCGCCAGCGGCTTGGCTGCAGCGGGCTCAGTTCGGACTAAAATTGATGAGTTCCGAAGCAAAGGTTGTATCTGCCGAGAGGAAATCCAGGTAAACAGTTCAGGAAACTGCTTTCTCTGGCACTTTTGTGGTTCTATGATGAAAGTTTGTGGCATAAAATCTTCCCCTTCGAGACAGGAAAACGTCCAGCCTCGCGGAGCAGCCAGGTCACGGATCTGGGCTCGGTTCTTGTCGTGTGGGTCATCCCGTTAAAACAATGGAGTAATTTTGGTGCACATTAAAATTCCCAAATAAGACGTAAATACGATATGAATCAAATAACAGCTCCCAATAAAATGTGTTTTTACGAGTAAGCTAATGTTAGCTTGCTAACTAATGATCTGCTCTTTAAGAGTTTGTCAATCATTTAAAAAGCCGGCTTAAGGCACGTGTGCTTGGTGACAAACTTCCAGTGTTTACTGAGGCACTGGGCTCTGGATGGTGAGTTTGTAGAATTGGTCATGCTGAATGTCGTTGTCCGCCTTGTGGCACCAGTGTTGGTGCTATCTGGAGCTAATCTTCCTACTTCGCTCTGTGACAACCATAGTCTTCCTCCTCTTAAAGCTGAACACGCTGACGCGCACAGCGCACACTCCTCTGGCCCAGCACCACATACACACTGCTCTCCACTCGAGTCCTAGTGCGACTCAAACTAACAAAACATTGAACCATTTCCTGACTAATAATGATACATCGAACGGCTTTACTTTCAGGTTAAGTGATGCCTTTTGAAACATCCTGATCAAATACATTTCAATAACAAAAAACAACATCAAACAAAAGCTCAATACTCACTGTGTGATTTTCGTCTCCTGAGTTTAGAATGTTGAATTCTGTAGTTAAATTACAAATGATAATATTACTGATTATGTATTTAGATAGTTAAAAATGTAATATGACAGATTAGTCTCCTTTTTTATGTTATTACACCAGTATTGCACCATTACGCTGCTATTAATATGCTGTTTTGGTTACACATCTTGTATTCAAATTCCTAATATTAGCATGCAATAAATGGGTGAAATGCATGGTCATGTCACTATAATGTTCTATATTTGACTTCAGAATCAGAATGAGAATCTTCAGAATGAGAATTATTTAAAATAAAATAAAATACTATCATTACTAAACAAGGGCACTCGGTCTTGTTGGAAAAACAAAATGTAATAAAAAATAATTCAGTTTTTCCTCTAATGCATTTTATATTTTCTACTCTGGCTTTTCGCAAACTGGCCCCGTACATGTTAGTTTTCATTTATGTATTTCTGATTTTGATCTAAGCAATCTGTGTCTACCTAACATCTCAGGATTACCGTTCAGTACCTGTTCCTCTCCTACACACCTATCGCCCAAACTAATGTACAGTCCTCCCTCAACCGTTCAATCTCTATTTTCAAATTGTGGATCTATAATATTATCTGGAAAGGGTATTACTAGCTTTACACGCTCAAAGGCGACCCGAGATGCTGCACCCATTTTCTGATGGTCTGAAGTTTCCCCTTACCCAATGTCAATAAACACGTATCAGTCCTTACAGGTCAGATTTTGTAATCTATTTTTATTTATTTATTCACAGATTGCCAACACAGATCAGAAAATCAAACTGTTCAAACACAAGAAATGCAATGATAAAAAAAAAACATAGAGCCATTGGTCCATAAGGAACAGAGACCAATGTCTCGGGTGCTGTTTACACGAAGACGTTGCAACAGTAAAACAGTACAGTCGGAAATCGGATTGGCCTTTCGTTTACATGAAGACAGTGATTCAGGGGGGTGATAACGCAAGCATTGAGAAACAGCCACCAGAGTGGAACAGAACAAATGCGCTGCTCAGCGGAGGGCTGTTTCACAGTTGTGTGAAGGAAAAAGTGCGAATTCTCTGCCTGCTATGACCTCACCACTCCCCTGCACGTATAAATTTGGACATGTGCAGTAGATGATAAATAATGCTAACATGTGCTTCGAGCGCTACACAGAGGAGAATTCTACTCCTTTGTCCGTCCAAAAGAAACCACGTGAAGCTGCTGTTAAATGCAGAATCATGTTGGTGCATTCTTTCACGTCTTTGCGATGGCCTGAGGAGGATGTTGTTGGAGGAAGTTATTTTACTGGTGGGGTCATGTTGTAAAGCTTCACTGCCCCCTACTGGTCAGGCACTAGAACTACATAGTTTTCCGTCGTTGTGTAGATGCTGTGAAATTCAAATAAGGAGCTTGGTAATTTTTGTCAAAAATGTCAAGAGAACAAGCTTATCTGTTTTTTAAAGAACACATTTATAATAGTTGTATTTCGTGATTCATAAATCACATTTATTTTTCTGAACTAGAACATAAGTTACTGATTACTTAATAAATAATGTAGTGTGATAAATTACACCACTGCATACTCCCGGCAACATCAAAAAGGCTGTGCAGTCTCTGAAAAAGAGTATTTTGAAGCTATGCTCAGGACCACATGTTTCAATCTGCAATTAAAGAAGCTATACTAGTTTCTGCAAGGTTTGAATGTTTAGCACCGCTCACAGGTCTCTCATTTCTCCTACAATCTCATCCCACTGAGACATATAGTTTTATTTGCGATCTGATACATGCTAACATTAGCATGAGCGCAACTTAAGCTGTACAGAAATCACTGATGAAATTGTAAAAGCAACGCACTGCCAACAAAACATATTACTGAAAGATTACCGCTAGTTCCGCGTCCGAATGTAGTCCGAGGTCCCGCTCCCGCAGGTCTCTCCCATAGACTGTAAGTCTCTCCAGAGCTAGCTATGTTCACCCGGGCTTGATTTCTTCTTTGATATTTTTTACGCTTTTGTTCCCTCTTCTCTTCCTCACTGTTGCATCGTTCGGGCTGTTTTGCTGTGTCTGCAGTTACAGCCAGAGCAGGTATATAGGCACTTTCTGCCTCCATTCTGCTCTTGTTTACAAGCGCTGTGGAAGCTAGACGACACTCCTCGTTCTGCGATTGGAGGAGAGCTGGCATTACGCCAAGTCTCTACTCAGCACTTTTTACGGCCTGAATTCATACACAAGCTGAATCAATGTTTTCAATTAAATTACGGATTATAATACAACTTGTACATAGTAAGTAATAAGCATTTTTATGAACTCTGGTATAGCATCTTTATCTACATGTGGGGTAATGGCTATAATCTGCAGGTATCTGCCGACACTGTGCGCTGATGCTGCTGCTGCACCATGTTGAGTCTGAGCCAGGATCATGGGGCAGTTAGGTTCATGTGAAGTCCGTATCTACACTTGCTTTGATTCTCAACTTCAGTTTCTTGCTGTTTTTCAGCAACTGTAATTTTTCTTTTTTTTCTGTTGTTTATTTCTTTTAAAAATTTATTTCAGACAATGGTATATATAATATTTACTGTAAAAAGATAGATTCTGCCTGAATAGGAAGGAGTAGGAAGAAGTAATAGAATGTATGTCTGCAAGTTCGATTTCCAGTTTAGCTGTGAAGTGCAATCAAATCTGACTTGCGTTAGTGCAGTCTGGTCTAATATTTACAAGAAGAGTGGACTTGATAGTCCAAGATCAGCCTGTGTCTCTTTTAGCATGTAAAGGGTTAAAACGAGCTTCAGCTACGCTCTCGGTCATACTCACATACACACAAGCCAACTGGCTTGAACCAGTTCTCAAGCAAAGTGCTTTGTGTGTCCCACTGAATACTGGGAAGGGTCATCAAGTCATTTGTCTTTATGATCAGATTTGCCTGCTATCAAACGTTACTGTAGGTACAACTTTAGCCTACGTTCAAAATGACAAATGGTTGGATAATATCATTCCATTCTAGTTATGTTCTACTTGATAGTCTGTAGATTTCTCTTTATTGTTGCGGTGTTTTCTTATTGTATTTTTGTTACAGCAGACACTATGATTGTGGCACCACAGAGGTGTCATGACTTTGTTTTTGTACATTTTTACTGGCCATCGTGTGATATCTTTTAGCAGTATTTAGCAGTCAATGAGGACTTCGGATCCTCATTGTATATTTAGCAGTTTGTGTTCTCACAAGCTGTATCTTGCTTTTGTTTACACATGATGTGCAATTTATTGTATTTTTACTCATTATCACAAACAAATTGACTTAAATCCTATGTTCAAAGGTATGAGGCTTTGGAACTCCCTGTTAACAGATTTACATTCATATAACTCTACAAACTGCTCATTGTTTCTTTGTGAACAGTCCATGTTCAGATGAGTTCAACAAATCTGTTTTTCTGTATAGGGGATGTCTGAGGAGGCAATCCGTCAGACTCGGAGCCAGAAGAGGGCGCTTGAGAGAGACGTTCCCTCCACGGAGACGTCAAACACTGACCATGAACACAAAAAGCATAAACTGGACATGGAATTGGAGTCCATATCACAGAGTCAAACTAAAGTTGACAGCTCTGAATCCCAGGACAGTCTCTCTGAGCAGTGCAATGAGCATGATGAAGAGCAGCGTCAAGATATAATTGCAAAGACTTCATTGTCCTCAGTTTTACCATTAGACTGTCAACCAGCAAAGAATGAGCCGCCACAATTACCAAAAGAGGAGTCCAGCTTGGACAATCAGACTGAATGCACAGACAGCCCCAATCNAATCACCACAGATAAAAGAACCTGGGTGCAACAAACTGAGACAAAAGCGACTGGTGACATGTTGGCTGCAGATGAGGTGGAAGCCACGATCAAGGTAGAAGTTCAAGCTGCTGATCAGCCTGTGGATATGACCACATGTAAAAGGTAAGATATAGTTAATTACTTGACTAAATCAGGGTCCAAAAGGGGCAGATGACCAATGTCCTTAAACGTTGATAAATGTCGAATTGAATGTCCTAGATCATCACTACTGTCCTTAGACCCGATGCAAGGCGAGAAACAACTCTATTTTAAAAAATTTAGAAACCTCAGGGAGGCCCACATTGGGTGAGGGATCCGCTCCAATGCACGGACAGGCTATCAATCCAGGACTCAGGCTACTGAGCAAGGAGGGGGTGCAGCCCATGAGTAAGATTGTGATCTTAATGAGTTTATTAGACCACAAAAGATGCATAGTACACACTGGCCCTTTAAGAACATTCTGCAGATAGAAAGAATTATCCGTCTGGGGCTAAAGCTTTCTCAAGTTGATATAATTATTCAAGGAAATAAAAAAACATCCCTGACAAGGAGAGGTTTATTCGGTCGAGCAGGTGGAGAGTGAGCCTCCATTCTGGTAAATGCACCGAAGAACTATCTCTTCTTGTCACTGACCCGGAAGTCGGAGGCCTGTTCGCATTAAAGGGCCCAAATCCCGCTTTTTGACTTTTCTCTGCATTAAACAGGATTACAGTGCTATTTGGCCTTCATACACATGCCCAGAGTAGTTTTTTCATTGATTCTGTCAATCTTTAGTTCGAGAGCGATCTTTCTCCTTCCCCCTCGAGAGGCAGTGAAACGCTCGGGTCCACATCTGTAACGATAACCACGAAACAGATGGTTACAGATCAAAACAGCGAATCAGAGCGCGCAGCCAGCTCCTAAGTCCGGCTCTCGAGTCCAGCGTATATCTGTGGTTTGGTCCTGCAGATACCACATGGGTGTTTTTATGCTTTTATCAGCAACGAAAAGTGTTAGGATCACGTCAACTTGGATAACATGTTTTTTGTGTGTAAATATGTGACGCACGATCTGTAAGTACAGTGATGCTAGCCGTATACTTCTGTAAACTAAAAAATTGTGCATCGAGGAAATCGACTCGATGAGACGGGTTGTCATTGTTGGAAAAAGTTTATTCTCATGTCTGAAATGACTATGTACCGGTGATAAACAACTCGGAGCGAGATGCTACGTCACCGTGCGGGTGGGGGGAGGCGGGCTCACGGACAGAGGAGCAGGCTGATCTCTGAATCAGCTCGTTTGAGTCGAGGTGACCTCACCTCTATAAGAGATGGCTCTAATTGTTGTGTAGTGTATCACACACATTATTATCACACATGTGTATAGGATTGACTGTGAGACATGAAGAAATAATAATATGGGACCTTTAAATATGGAGCATCCCTTGTCTCTGCTCAAACTGCTGCCTCCGTAACCTGTCTGTAATTGGAAGCCTAGTATTATCAAATTAAAATATTTTTTAGGACATAATGCAACTCAGCATCAAATCTAATCATTTTTTGTAGATTTTATATTTTTTGTTTAATTGAATTAATGGTCATCCAGACATTTCCAGGTAATTTCTCTCCAGTATGTAGTACACAACTTGAGGCTTTGAATAAATACAGACTTCGAACAAACAATATAATTATTTGTGTTTGTTTCTTTTTCATTCTTTTTCTTGCCCTATTTCGACCTATACTGAGTATTGCAAGAGTTTACATAAAACTACCATTACACTTTATACAGGCATACATTAAGTATTATGTCCACTGTCAGATTCTCAACTCTGAGAACCTTCACAAAGTTTCTCAAATAGTGGCTGATGAACAATAAAAGTCACAGTGTGGACTAATAATCTGAGCATTTTGGTGGATGTCCTTTTTTTTGTCTGTGTTCTCATGATTGTAGTGATGCTGCTTTTACTAACCAGCTTTTATGTTCTTATGTGGCTTTTGATATTGTTTGCTCTGTTTGTTGATGGATGTAACATCAACCTGCCAAGAGACTACAGATGGTCTCCATGACTGAATCTGGCACATTTACATGGACACGTGTTGATTAATGTGCACTGTCTCCCAAAAAACAATCTATTTTGAGAATAAATGTTTTGAATTAACATATAATGTAGAACAATTACTCTGATTAATTGAAGCCAGTAGATTTGTCTCATGTTGGTGTTTCTTGGTAATTATTTCAAGCTGAACCTAAACAAAGAGAGTGCAAAGTTAACTTCTCCAACCGAGCTTAAAGGAACAGGCCTCGATTTGCAGGGCTACAATAATGTAATATGAATGTTAAATTCCATAATGTAACAACAGTGAATACTGTTCCTACATTATTTACCTGAAGGGCCTCGAGGTGGGAATGTGGATGAATGAGTGTATGATCGAAACTTCCTCCTGTAGTTAACCACCCTCCGAGGAGGAAATTGTCTACGGCTATAGTAGATAGACACATATTTACATGGAATCCTGCTGGATTTGTACACCAGAAAGTTAATTACTGTCACTTCAAACTAAGTCTGATATATTTTCCATACAGTATCAAACGAGAGAACCATTCTTCGTCTCCTGAAGATGATGATGTCATTATTCTGTCAGATAACGACTCAGCCAGCCCACAAATAAACGTCCGGAGTCTCTTTAAGGAGTTGGACAAGGAGCTACTAAAGGTATGATAATTGTATGATTTCTGCCCTAAATTTGCTGGTGCTGATTTATGGTCTTCCTGCGTGTAGAAGAGCAGTGCTGAAGAGAGGGGACGTGTCATAAAGCAGCTGAAGGAAGAGCTGCGGCTGGAAGAGGCCAAACTGATTCTTCTAAAGAAACTCAGACAGAGCCAAATACAGAGGGATAGTATTCACAAGGTAAGTTTTAACATTATCAGTGTTTTACAAATTCACGTTTCTCATTGATTTGTTGTTTAACTCTACTCCTTCAGGCTTCTGGTTTAACTGGATCCTCTGTGCCACCTCCTCTTATTCGAGGGACTATAGCTGGCAGTAAAGGCTCACAACAGGTAAGTGTCCAATGTCTTGACTGAATGATTATACAATAAAGAACAACATTTATTTGTATCCCATGATTTGTTTTTTAAAAAGCTGATAGATGCATTAAAACTGCTTTTCAGATTTTGACAAGTCATAACTCCAGTACTGTTGTTCCACCACCACTAGTGCGCGGTGGGCAGTCAAAACATGGCTCCCAGGTTTCCATGCCGCCTCTTGTACGAGGAGCACAGGTGAACTGAGCTCCATCACTCATTATCCAGAAGTTTCTGTTCTCTTTCGGGTTATTATGGATATGTATACCCATAATGCATTACCATATCCATTTCCTAATCCTAATCTTCCACGTTTCTGGGTTTGTGGGTGTACAAGCACAAGAGCCATCTCCCTGACTGCTAGATCAAATTGCATATGAACGGTCAATGAAAAAACCTTCACAAGCCGTACTATAGCCATGAGCAGCTTTAATGATAATACTAATAATAATAATGCATTTGTTTTATATAGTGATTTTTCTAGTTAGCCAAGCACTGATTTGCGTCTATCTTTCGTCCTATTGCATCTTTGTTCCTGTGTGGTGTTTTTGTGATTGTGCTTACCCCATTTCTATGTCTCACCAGCAGATCCAGGCTCTCCGACAGCAATTTTCTCCAACAGGAAATTCAGGATCAGGACCCCCTCCTTTGCTCCTTGGCACCAGGAACTCAGCACCAGCCTCCCACAGTCAGCGAGGTTTGGTCCAGTCAGGCCACAACAAAATGGGAAATAATGGCAGCACCCTGGTAATCCACTTTTAAAAATAAGCAAAAATAAATGACTACATGTGAGTACCCTATGTTCAAACCACAACAATGTAAAGTAGTTCTCACCCTCTCAGAAACAGTTTGGTTCCGTCATTAGTTTTCACAGCTTTCACAAATTTGAGAGAGGACTGTCCTTTGCTGAGAGCTAAAAGCATCGAATAGTTACTCAGAGGACTGTTCTTTGCAAGTTCGCAAAACAATACTTTTCACAATAAGATGATCATAGAATTCATAGAATTTGACGGAGTTTGGGTACCCTAGCTTGTAACAAATCCAAACCAAATCCGGTTTAATCCTTACATGTCATTTCAAAGGGTGCCTCGACGATGAAAGGAAGTGGATTGTCTGTGATCAATGACTCTCCTGCCAGTCGCCAAGCTGCAGCAAAACTCGCTCTGAGGAAACAGCTGGAAAAGACGCTCCTGGAAATACCTCCTCCAAAGCCTCCAGCCCCAGAGTTTAACTTTCTGCCTTCAGCTGCCAATAATGAATTTATCTATCTAGTTGGACTTGAGGAAGTAGTGCAGAATCTACTTGACACTTTCCGCAAAGGTGAGTTTTGGGTCCATACATTTCACAGGGCAGTTCCAGAGTCTTTAAACAATTAAGAGGCATTATATTTGGTGGAGCCAAATTCAAGGTCTTAAACGCTTTACATTAAATATATCAAACTACCCAAGATTTAATCACACAAAAGCATATTTTTCATAGTGTTCCCTAATCCTGACATTTTCAATGTTGTAAACAACATTGCACGCATGAGGAACTGATAAATGGTTGAAAACCTGGAGCTGCCCTGTCTTATAGGTATGTGTTATTATTTCCTTTTTAAACATGTATTTACAACCATCGTCTTCATAAACAGGAAAAATGGGTTTTACATCCACCAGACCTCATGTCGGAGACCCTTTCGTTTGCACCCAATGCAAGACAGACTTCACCTGTCGCTGGAGGAAAGACAAAACCAAAGGTGGTGTGGTCTTCTGTGAAGACTGTATGTCGTCCAATCTGAAAAAAGCTTTAAAAGCGGAGCATACTAACAGGCTAAAAGCAGCTTTTGTCAAAGCATTGCAGCAAGAGCAAGAAATTGACCAGTGTATTATTCAGGCCTCATCAAAAGTATCCCACAGTAGCTCATCTTCATCGCTGAAGGCAGAGCGCCTTGTGTCTCAGCAGTTAAAACACGTCAGAGCATCCTTACAGCACCAATCAAGCCGAAGAGTCAACCTGGTTCATCATCACTCAATCAAGCAGGTGAGTACATCTTTAAAGGTATTTCCAATGTCCAAAGTTAATGTTGTTAAGCTTGTACCCATGCTCCCTACAGAGCTCACTCGGGCAGCTGTCCCGCGGCACTGTGGCATCAGTGGGTGCTCGAGGCGTTCCTCACTCCTTCTCATCTTCTTCTCAGCTCCAGAGTGCAGTTGCAGCCGCAGCTTTGGTCAGTCGGCCAGGTACGTGGGTTTTTACATTTTATTTGCTTGATTTAAGCCTTTAGAAATTCTCTGAGCAGTAAGAAATCATCATTCTTGTGTAGATCGTTACCCAACAGAAATTACATGTAATGCAAATAACAACATCTAGAAGAAATGTTATAATTTGAAAACCATAGTTTTTCAAATCTCGTAGAGTCAAAACCTCAATGCCAACAAAGGGCACATTAATAAAGTATTGAGATTATAACACACAGCTTTGTTCACAGGAGTAACGATGGCCTATGTAAACCCCAGTTTGACTGGTCAGAAGACTCAAACATCTGTGGATGCTCGTCAGAGGGAGTACCTGCTAGACATGATCCCTTCACGATCATCCATTTCCCAAAAAGCCAATACTTGGAAATAATAGAAACATCCCCATACTCAAATGTGTTTTCCTCAATTCCCAGCAGACATATACAGAAACACAATCTTCAAAATGAAGGTTTTTTTTCATGTGTTGTTTTAAGTTATACTGTATTATGTTAGACTTACCTTTTTGGAAACTGCACTTTTTTTCAAAGGTGTCAACAAATACTTGAAGGGCTTCACTGGAGAACTTCCAGATTGGGTCTTTAAGTGACCATATTGAAACTAATGTCTTTTCATAAAACATACATACTTTGATTTGTGTATCCTATTTTTATCATGTCATTGAAAAATATCAATAGTTTTGATTCTTGAACCGTTAACCTGCTTAATGTTTAATCTATTGTTTAAATAAACCAATTAAACAAGAGTTATAAAATGGGACACATTTGTAGCTGAAGCTTTGCATTCAATTTGCCATTTTGTTCACAGGTCAAAAGAACTTGATTAGTGTCTTCCTTTAAATTGAAAGCATGCATACGTTCTATTATTTCATTTTTGCACCAATGCTGATGACGCATGGTGGTTTACGTTCTGGATCCTAACGTTGACGTTTTACCATTAATTTGAGTGTTATTGATGTTTCTGCATAGGAGTCTAAGGCCTCAACTCCACCGGGCGCGTAAAACGGACTACGTCTACGTCCGAACGCGTCCGTTTCATCTCCGTTTCCATTATCTTCATGAGG
>JAPMNZ010913593.1:0-12180 GCA_029875035.1 Pomatoschistus microps
TCTCCCATTGGGTTTTGAAAGTTGTTCTTTGCCGATGCCGGACTTGGATCATCAACACTGTCTAAGTGGGGGTCTGGGGTCTAAGAACAGTGGTGATGATCCAGGACTCTCGATAATCAACGACATTTATGGACTTTATCAATATTTATGGACGTAATGACCAATGGCTCTATGTTTTTATCATATTATTTCTTGTGTTTGAAGTGATTCTCTGATCTGTCGTGGCGAATTCGACCATGATAACTACTGTTGTGATTTAGCACTATCACAAAATGAATCGAATTGAAGTGAAGTTCATGAAGCAATGTAGTAGCGTCGTACATCAGAATATATGGAAGATCAAATAAATGTGGTGGAAATTGTTTAATGTGTATGAAAATAAACTGGGAGTAGAGTACATTTCTCCTGGACCTTCTTCTGTCTCCGCTCTTCAACCTTTTTTACAGCCCTCCAGTTTAACTACTGCTCTTTCACATCATACTTATCAGCTTTTCGAGTGCTTCTGATTGTGTTTTATCCAGTGTATTCAAGGGGAAAATAAAAAGTTACATAGTTGTTACTACATAGTACAACAGAGATTACACAACAGTACAACATTTGCACGGTTATGTAAGATCCCTTTGTCGGCATCAACAAAAAACTCATATCTTGCCAAACGTTCACTTTTAGAGATGTACTTTTTTGGTTGCTATTTATTGTATTCTAAATGCAGCTTAATAATGATAAACAGGAGTACCTATTTTTTGTTGTTTCAGAAATGCGTTAAGTTTGTCCGAATAGAAAAAGTTGTTTCATAACATTGCGTGTACAAATCAGACCACAATATGTCGTCTTTATCTTACTAGAAAACATTTTTTTTACATTCTGAGAGCTGAAGTGAGGGCTGGTCCTCTCTTTTTCACTGCGAAATCTGATTTAATTTAAGGGGTTTTTCACCTCTTCACTTGTTGTTATTCAATCTTTTTTTGTTTTCATTGTTTTTATTCTATTTTTTTTTGTTTTCATTGTTTTTATTCTATTTTTTTTTTTATATACTGTATATNTTTATATATACTGTATATATTTGTTGTTATTATTATTTTGTTTATGCAATCTTTTCCTTTGCTTTTTGTGGTTCTTTTGAATGTTTCTTTCGTTATTTTTTTCTGGTTTCAAAGTCTGAAATCTTAGCGGATTTGAAGTGGTAAAATAAAGGCTAACGAAATAAAAAATATGATCATTGTACCATCTAACCATAACCCAACTAGCCTCGAGTTACATAACCCCCATTCTGTTTGATGTTCTGTGCTCACTATACCAACACAAGATGACTCCAGGAGCTGCAGAAGGTCAGACGTCACCAGTGACCACGTAGACTGCCCACAGACATCACCAGGACCAGCCAATCAGCGCCGTCCCCTTCAGAGCATCAGATTCTTGCCTCAATGTCAACTGTAAGCGACCAATCATGGCTGCGGTCAAGAGGCCGCTGTTTGCTCTTGTGGTGGGGCGGGTCAGGGTCCAGTGTTCTGTGAAGGTGAGGTGAGGACAAGGGTATCGATCATGAATGGACACACCAATTAACCATTCTTAAAACACAATCAAATTTAAAATATTAAAACTAGCTGAGAAGATAGAGTTGTGTTAAGTTTACTCACACAGGCAGAAGTTGGATTATTTTTATTTTTAATTTTTTTTGCAGTGTTTCACTAAGACATTTTAACTTGTCGGTGGTTGTTTGGAACCATTTATTGACAAACAAATATGTGTTCTATTTACAAATACAATATATAACAGAATCTATTCAAACAGCCCTGGTGTAAAAGTTTCCATCCCCCAGTGCTCAGTAGTTTTTCATGCTAATGCATTTGTTTTATATAGTGTTCTTTTGGACACTCAAAGATGCTTCACATGTTTTCATTTTTTCACTTCAAATACAATGGTGATAAAGTTCTACTGTAGCCATAACTGCCCTAGGGCACATTGATGTGTGCACTGACCACACCCACACACATACTGTACACACACACTAGGCAATGTGAGTCAAGTGTCTTGCCTGCGGACATAGGCACAGTTTGGCACAGTTCTGAGAGGTCTCCCATCACAGTACTAACCAGGCTCTGACCTGTACAGTTTTAGAGGTCTGACAGGATATTACATTTGCATGCAAGTCTGACCACATGTAAGAACAAAACTGGGCTGGATTTCAGCAGAAACTGAATCATTCTGCTTTGCACTTGAATAAGAATATGTTTCCATGCTCATTTAGCATATACACTGTACATACTGTTCTTTTAAATGGTGAAAAAAAAGATCTCAAAATTTAACAACAGGAAGCTGAAGTCCATGAGTATGAGCTCTTGTGATTGGCCCAAAAATGTGTTTTCTCTCTGACTCCTGACTGTGAGATTTGTATGTGACCCGTCAGAGTGCCATGACTTTGCACTTTAGGAAAAATGTCTTGAAGAAAACAAATATGGTATTAAAAAAAATCTGCATGTGAGAACAAAGAAAGCCTGAGTGCATTTCTGTTATTGTGTTAGATCTACTCCCTTTTATGGATAGATTTAAAAGCATTCATTTTGGTTTTCCACAGCGGCTTCCACACAGTGGTCCCAGTGGGGGCCCATGAGTTGGTGCAGGGTCATATAACACAACAGTAAAACTATGGCAGTGGGTTACGTAACATGCAGTACTTTTTTTTTCATTTTACCTTCAGTGTGGGGGTTGGGTGTTTGATCCAAAAAAAAGCTGAATGAAAACATGTATGCGTTTATTTGAGTATGACGTTTCATCACAACATTGTTATCAGTGCGGATGTGATGTTGTGATGTAGGATATTGATTTACCTGAAAGTAACCGGATGAGAGAAAGCATAACATGTTGTCCTTATATTTAGGCCAAATTCATGTGGGCCAGCCCAACAAATATACAATACAATATATAGGCTACAGTATATTCATTATAATATGATAATAATTATAATAATCAGCAGAATTTTAAAAGAGCCCTTACAGTATTTTTATTGAACCTCATCGGGCAGATTGTCCTGTGAATCTGACCCATCTGACCATGACACTGTAGGGCAGTGAACCCATCTTCAGATGTTGATTCTCGGTCATGTCTATCGAAGCTGGAGGTTTTATACATATTGTTCATGTTCTTAGTGGTGGGGGGAACCGGTGCACCCAGAGGAAACCTCAGTGGACAAGATAAGAACATGTCCATAATGTCCCTGCTCTTGCTGAGATTTGAACCCAGGATCTTCTTGCTGAGATGCAAGAGTGCTAACCACAGCAGCCATGGAGTTGTTCCTGATTCTGCCTGTACAGAATAGTAAACCACTCAGGTTTTTACCGGAACTACTGTTGGTTTAGGTCAATATTAGGCACATTGTAACATATACGTGGCGTTGTGGCCTCATGTGTGTTGCATTTACATTGAATTTCCCATTAAGAATGAATCCACATTAAACTTTTGATCAGGCAAATAGGATTGTAGATGTTGAATTTCAAGTACAAGTTCCGAACTTATAATATTATTATCGTTTGTTGTAATAAGTAAATGACGTGGACTTGCGTGCATCCTGTTGACACACTACTGGCGGAGGGCGTCTGTGGGCTGCAGGTGACGGGAGCGTGTGTCCGTGCAGCGGGGGCCTGGTTCGTGTTAACGGGCTGATGTAAGGGGGTGTAGAGGCTGGGCCCTCGGCTGCTCCAATAGGAGAGTGGTGCGCTTCTACACCCATCTGCCCCAATGTATAAATCCGGCGCGCATCACCTCAGCAAAATTTACATCCAACTAACAAAAACACGGCTTTACTCAGCAACTGGAAATAGTCAAAGCATCAGGTAAGGACTGGGGGAATGTTTTTATTTACCTTTATGTTTCAATAATAATTAAATTATGGACCATTGAAAGTTTGCCTGTTGGTTCTGTGACTGTGGTTTGGTAACATCACAGACAAAGAAAGGAAAGCTCTAAACAAAGTGCTCCGCTCTGAGAGAGGACTGTGGGCTGTGAGACCAGAGAGAGACCAGAGAGAGACCAGATAGAGGACTGTGAGCTGTGAGACCAGAGAGAGACCAGATAGAGGACTGTGAGCTGTGAGACCAGAGAGAGACCAGAGAGAGGACTGTGAGCTGTGAGCTTCATGTTCTGGAGGTTCTTTATTAATCCAGACTTTTAAACCAAGCTCTAAGAATATTCAATGACTCTTCTGGCCACCCTGGAAAAGCAATGTTCCAGCTTCTTCCCTCTGGCAGAATATATCGTTCACTGAGATGCAGGACATCTCGATTTGCTAACAGCTTCTTTCCACTGCTGATGTCAGTTTAAACAGAGCACTGTAATATTTAATGTTCTTTCACTGGTATCGAAACTGTTTCAGTCGATCGATTTCACAGTGACGATTAATTATGGTTTTATTTGTTTTATATCTGTACTTTTAATGTTGTTTTATGTATGTACTTGTCTTGTGCACTCTGCGGACTTTGAAAAATGTAATGTGGTTTTACTGCAAATGGGAAATAAATGAATCTGAATCTGAATGATTAGAGACTGACCAGATTCAAAACTACTTTGCGGACCGGTTTTCTTTGCTTTATTTGCTTTATTCCAAGAAAAAAAAAGCTTTTCAGATGCAATGATTTGTTGAATCTCAATGCAAATCAGATTTTTCATTCCTCTGATGTTTGGCTGAATTGGAGCATTACTTGATTTGATAAAGTAAATCATTTATTAAATCATTTGTTGATTTGTTTGGCCTTTAATAATAATGATAATGATACAAATAATAGTGAATTGACTTTAAGGGGCAAGCAACAATATTATTTTTTGACAAAATGTTACACTGTGTATTTTACTGTGCACTTAGTTTATTATTGTCTGTTAGAATGAAATTCTTGTTAAGATCACAATTTCAATCTCATCTCTCAACATATGTGTTTCAAGAGACTTACGAGGCTGAAAAGCAGATTTCTGTGATGTGAAAATAACTGAGCCTCTTCACATCATTCATTCTCCTTCCACAATGTTTGGCTTAAATACACACAATGTAATGTTTATAATGAGTTAAAATAATCAATGTTGTACAATAATATCAACAGTTCAGGATGAATGAGTGAAAAAGTGACATCATGTTGCTTATGTAATAATAAGGCAGTAACACCGTTAGACTACATTCTGGTTATCTTTAATATACATTATTATATATATATATTATAACATGTTTGTATGAATCATGGTCTCAGGTCAGCAGTTGGGAAACAGGAGAATCTCAGGAAATGTTTTTTAACTGTTTATTATTAGTATTTGATTATATAATGTTTTCAGATTACAATGGAAAACAAGTCTTACTTGGTGAAGATGAGTGAGAATGGAGTGCTGCTAAAGAACAAGATGAATGGAAGTGGTCTGAAAGGGAAAGCTCTGACCAGGAATGGTCTGCACCACGTCCAAGTGAACGGAAGTCTGTATCCCGCCAAAGTCCAGAGCCGCAGACAGTGCTGGGAGGTGAAGCCCTCGGACATGGCTCAGAACACTCTGAACCCAATCAGGGCCATCGTGGACGGCATGAAGCTCAACCCCAATCCTGAGAAACCCATGATCGCCCTCTCCATCGGTACGACACGTACTCACAGAACACTTATATGAGAATAAATGTGCATGTGACTTCAGAACAGTACTTATGTAATGTGGAACTCCAAATGTTTTGATATAGGCTATTGACTAGGCTTAACTTAAGACAAATAATACTGCCCTGATATTTCAAAGTTAAAAACATCTCCAGACTTAAGATAAATGGCCTCATGGTGATTTTCCTTTTCACTTAGCACTTAGCCTTTACCACATGCTAACAACATGCCTCCTGCAGGCCCCAGGAGTTTTATTTATTTCTGTTTATTAATTAAAATAAAACCAACAATGATTGGATTTAATGCTCGTGGTCTCTGTTGTCATTATGTCACAGGAGACCCGACAGTCTTTGGGAACCTGCCAACAGACAAAGTCGTTCTGCAGGCCATGAAAGATGCCATTGACTCGCAGAAGTTTAATGGTTATGCTCCATCAGTCGGTGAGTGTGAGAGATCATTAATGTCATTGATCCTGAGTCCTGAGTATTGATCCTAACTCAAAACTTCTATAGGTTACCTACAGAGTAGACAGGCTGTTGCTAACTTCTACAGCTCTCCTGAAGCACCGCTGGACGCACAAGTGAGTTCAACTGTGTGTGGGTGCGTGCGTGCGTGTGTGTGTTTGTTTGTGTGTGTGGGTGCGTGTGTGTGTGCGTGTGTGTGTGTGTGTGTGTGAGTGTGTGTGTGAGTGTGTTTTTGTGGTATGTAAATTTGATATTCTTTTCTGTGGTCTGGCTGTGGGAGAGTGAGATGGAGTTGATTTAAATGTTTATGCATAGCTTTTTTGTTTATATCCCCTGTATAAGTAAAGTTTGGTTATCAAATTAAACGTCATTGGTTATTCTCAAGGAAATGATCTATATGAAGCAATATGGATCATCAACTTTGCTTTTATGCCAGCTTTTCAGCTTTGTGTTGTGTGATGCAACATGCTCTCCCTTTGCAGGACGTGATCCTGACCAGCGGCTGCAGCCAAGCCATTGACCTGGCCATCAGTGTGCTGTGCAACCCCGGGGACAACATCCTGGTGCCCTGCCCCGGCTTCTCCCTCTACAAAACTCTGGCTGTCTCCATGGGCATTGACGTCAAACTTTACAATCTACTGGTATGTCCCACTCTCTGCTGCAACAGCATGACCACATTTATGTTCTTACTATTCACACAAGTGTATATTTTAGCCTGAGAAGGCTTGGGAGGTGGACCTGCAGCATCTGGAGAGCCTGATTGATGAGAACACCTCGTGCATCATTGTTACTAACCCTTCAAACCCCTGCGGCTCGGTCTTCACCAAAGAGCATCTTGAGAAGATTCTCAAAGGTAACAACCTTCACACAGATATTACAACCATCACACAACATTTGCTTTTAAGGAAGAAAAGAAAAAGACTGTTTCTTTGTTTCAGTGGCCTCAAGACACTGTGTTCCCATCCTGGCAGACGAGATCTACAGTGATATGGTGAGTCCCAGACACAAGACCTCTGTATGTGCTGCTCTCTGGTCTGGTTCATAGTTTATATGCATCTGCACAGGTTTGGCTCTGCCTCTAGTACTAACATGACTCCAATTAGCAGCAGTGGGCTGTATTTCTAGGATTTCATTTACATCCACCCAGTTTTGTAAATGACCTACAGACAGCGGCAAGTTAGATAATACGTTTTTTGCTTCATTGTCTGCATCTCATGCTACGAGCCCCAAATCGATTCTGGCCTTGATTCTATTGGTGGAGGTCTTTGACCGCCACAGGTTTTCTGTTTTCCCAGCTCAAATATATTGCAGATAAGAAATGTTCACTCATCTAGTGCTGTGATTTTCCACCTTTTACGATAAGAGACTCAGTCACTGATCCATTCCGACTCACTTATTTACATTTACTGGGTTTGGAACGGAAATATACAAAGAAACAGTTTTCCAATATGATAATCTATTTCTATTTCTAAACAATCTTCAGTCAATCAGAGTTTTCATTTCAAAGATTTAATTTGACATATACATATATATTTCACATACACAATCCTGACCACAATACACTCAACGTGTTCATAATTATGAACATAAATCCAGATTTATATGAGTTCACCGAGTTGAGCGTCATGTAAAAACCTTGTGTTGTGTCTTCTTGATCTCCCTGAACCGAATCACTCCACAATGACTTTGCACTTTCTATACATATGTTTGCCATTAATGCTGTTGAAGACCTCTGGCAAAGCAAAAAGTGTGGAATGGGGGTGTGTGGTGGGTGGAGAGCCAGAGACGAGACAGAGGGGGATGTGGGGCCCAATTTTACAGTCCTGTCCTCGTCCAGGGGCCAGTGAGGGCAGTCAGTGCAGCACCTCCAGGGAACAGTCTTGCAGGGAAAGACTGTTTTATGGCACAGCACATTACATAAATGCTGGAACTGGCCGCAATATGACTCTACTTTAGGCCAGCGCACTTTTCGTTCAGCCACAATCCTGAAAAAAACCCTCAGTGATGCTGCACACATGTTCAGCTATTATGTCATTCACATTCAGCCAGCCAATAGCAGACGGGGCAGATCCCCAATTATCCCCAACTTTCCAATGAAAAACAACCTCAGAGCGGAATCCTTCTGAACTGTAATCGTGGTATGCAATTTTCTTTGTCCTCGAAAACTTGAGTGCGGCTCTAACATAGAGTAGTTTCATCCAAACTGCCTGCACAAAACTACACATGCTCAAAATAACAGCTTGAAACTGAACGACAAATACCAAAAAGTTTGTTGTATAATATTGTACGTTTACACCGCTTTGCAGATAAAAACAGTTTAATAATAATGCTTTTTCTCCACGCATTTTAAGTGGCTGTGTGAAACCATTTATTGTCAAATAAGTGTTATTGTTTAAAATTATGACGACAAGAGAAACTATGCAAATGACCTTGATCAGAAATCTCCATCCTCCCTTTAAAATGAAGATTAGAGGATCCTTTTCTCATTCCCAGCGCGGAAATATCAGTGTTGTATCACAGGTTACAGAACAGTAGGAATAAGACACAAAAACACAACATTAAATACAGCACAAATCTTTACAAAATCTTTATCTTAGTAATAATTAATAAGTATAAACATAAACTATACATACAGTACTATAGACTGATATATGTATAAATAATAAAGTTAAATTACCTCTGTTTTAGGTGTTCCCAGGGTGCAGCTCTCCCTCCATGGCCTCTCTCAGCGCTGACGTGCCCATCCTGGCCTGTGGGGGTCTGGCTAAACGCTGGCTTGTCCCGGGATGGCGTCTGGGCTGGATCTTAATCCACGACCGCAACAATATATTTGGATCTGAGGTGAACAAAGTTATCTATGGTTGTTTTATCATTATCTTTTCCAGTGTTGATTGTGATTTAGTAATTACGAAAAGCAAGTCTGGTAACCATTATGATTCTTTTAAACGCATGTGTTCTTGTGTGTTGTGAGCAGATACGGCAGGGTCTGGTGAAGCTGAGTCAGAGGATTCTTGGAGCCTGTACTATTGTCCAGGGCGCTTTGGAGAGCATCCTCAACAACACACCGCCGAGCTTTTACAGCAGCACCGTCAGCTTCCTGCAGGTGGGGCTCCATCGTTCAATGTCCCCTACTC
This sequence comes from Pomatoschistus microps, assembly GCA_029875035.1. Classification (NCBI taxonomy): domain Eukaryota; kingdom Metazoa; phylum Chordata; class Actinopteri; order Gobiiformes; family Gobiidae; genus Pomatoschistus; species Pomatoschistus microps. The sequence goes on from JAPMNZ010913593.1 coordinate 9,214, forward strand.
ATATATTTGACATAAATGGGTTTGTGCATAACCATAAACAAGAAATATCCATTTTTTTGGTCCGCAGTCAAATTCAGAGATATGTTTCAATGAGCTGTCAGCAGTCCCAGGCCTGACTCCCATCATGCCCTCTGGAGCCATGTACCTAATGGTGAGTATACTGTACAACAATACATATGGTTTTCAGTGGACGTTACATTAAATTTCCGACGGAAGGACTCTTGTAAAAGTTAAATGAATAAATCCAGACCGCAACACCGCAAAAAACATGCATGTGCAAACTAATGAGAGAGAACAAGCAACTAGTGAGATTGATTTTATTACATAGTTGCATTTCTTCGTTAAGGTTAGGTACCCCACCTCTAAAATTATTGTATATCTTATTTTTGATCCCTGAGACATGCTCAAAAAGTGTCCAGGGTGAATAGCGAGTTGAGCTCTGCATTCATAATACTTACTAACTATAGTTTTTAATTAGTCTTTCACAAAATAAAAGTATGACGCCATAGCAGTATTACGAGGCTACTGGTCCCATGCCATAGACCTCCCTGATGTCATTCAATAGCAAGAATATGTGAATAGGGGAGGGGGGCTGATGAAGAGGCCGAGGCCCTGGTTTGACTGGGCCAATGCAGCACAAGGGAGGTGTGGTGTCTTTAACGGGCGTCCAGAGCCACGGAGGGTGAGGGCTTTTATTGTCCCTTGTGGCTTTAACTTAATCTGTCCATGCACGTTCACAGGTGGGCATCGACATGGAGTACTTTCCTGATTTTAAAAACGACGTGGACTTTACAGAGCGACTGGTGACAGAGCAGTCGGTGTTCTGCCTTCCTGCATCAGTAAGTGTTTCTCTTCCTAATTCCAAAACAGATAGTTTAAAGAGTTAAGAAAAAAAAAGCCTAATTCAATTCACATTGCTGAGGACTGTCCAATCCATCTGGAGCAGTTCTCACTTTGATGGCAGTAAGTCAGACAGGACACCAGTACATGTTGGATTCCATCAGGGTTTGCCTGTGTCAACGGTTCTGCTCATTGTTTTTACGGAGCCAGCGAGGGGAGGGTAGTAAGCTTTAAAATCAGCACCTCCAGATCAGAGACCGTAGCTCTTGACTAGAGGAAGATGCCTTGACCTCTCCAGATGGTGGACAGTCCTCCATCAGGTGGAGACATTTCTCTGGGTCTTGTTCACGAGTGAGAGGAGGATGGAGCAGACAGACAGATCAGTGCAGCGTGTGCCGTGATGCAGCTTCTATATCAGACTGAGGGAGCAGCGTCTGCAGTCAGAGCTGTATCAGACTGCTGTGGTCAATCTACGCTCTCACTCTCATATGGTCATGAGCTTTGAGTAAACACAAAAATAAGGAGTAGAATGCGATCACAGCAGTGAACCGAATGAGTGATGGTAAATGTGTCCCTCCCCAGGCTTTTGAGTACCCAAACTACTTCCGGATCGTGGTGACAGTTCCAAAAGAGCAGATGGTGGAGGCGTGTGGGCGGATTCGAGAGTTCTGTCTGACTCACTATAGGCCCAGGAGTCGGGACAGCAATGATCTGGACCAGTGATCAGAACCAGCGCTACCATGTCCAATTTGATGTAAACCAAATCAAAGATCTATTTATATTTTTTACGGACTACCCTATATCCTTATGTATATTTATACTGACTTTCTCTGCATTTTGTATAGCATTAATGATGCAGGAAGCATGACTGTAAATGATGCTTTTTAGTACTGTGGATTTAACTATATCATTATATTTCACATATTTTGCATGAATATTTAGCTTATGTATGAGTTCATTAAATACATAAATGTGTTTATGCCACTATTACGTGTGTTGAATTTGTCTCATGTTACACTGAAAAGGTCAATATCTACATCAGTCTGTTTTATATTTGAGTGGAGTAATTTCAAAATAAAATAAATTATGATATATCTACTGTTTTTTTACCTTCTGATTTTCTTCCTAATTGATCTGAATTGATGAAAGATGCTTCTTCTCTGTACCACTATATCACAATTAGTCCAAACTGTGACACAAAATGCATAATTGAGACACTAAAACTTTGGTATTGGGAAGATCTACTTTATTTAGACGTATAAAAGTAATCAAGGAAAACCCAACAAACACTTTCCTTCAGATTTGTCAAACACAAAATGTTTAGATTGTTTAAATTGTATGTCTTGACCAAAGCAAGCAATGCATTATGGGTCAAGCCACCATGTTAAATTCTGGCTTCTGATTCCCAAACTTTTCAGACTGTTTCACCTAAAAAAAGAGTCGGTGAAATGTGGTGTTTTGTTTTAATGTTATTAATGAATTATAAATACGTTATCATTTTAGAATTGCACGTTGACATCATCTCGTGACCTCGGTTACCGCTCGAGGAAACCCCAGGGCTGCAAAACGAGATCTGGAGGAGATTATGGATGGTGCACAAAAGAGCTGCTCAGAACAATCAAAAGTCAGAGCAAATATGTCTCATGAAACAGATAATCAGATTATTAATTAAAAAGACAAACAAATCCATAGAAGTTTGTAAATTGTGGAGAGCATGTTAATCTTGAACAGCACAACTATAAAACAGAAAATTATACTTTTCAACTAAATCATGTATGCTGCTTCAACACCAATATTGAGAGACCTGATTCTTATTTATATTTTTTCCCATAAAGTCAAACCTTTAATCTCAGATCGTGGAGGGAAAAATATTTGGCTTTTTGCACAATAATATATTTGTCTGGTTTCCAATGTATACGTATTCAATGAATCAGGGGCAGTAGTCGATGGACAGATTGATGATATAATTACTGTAAGACAACTGGTTAATTCTGGTGAATTCTAGGAATAGGCTTTGTACGTTATGGCAGAAAATGCAGATGTCCTGAACCTTTGATAATTTTCGTCTGGTCTTTCTCAGGTCTTGTTCTGGTCTCTCTGGTCAATTCTCTCTGGTCTCTCTCTCTG
>JAPMNZ010913601.1:0-10455 GCA_029875035.1 Pomatoschistus microps
GTGTGGATTTTTAAAAACATATTTTTTGCTATTAGAAAAGTAGGTGCAGTCCTATACCTTTCCGCTTGTGAAAGTCTGTGTGGGGACAATGGATGCATTGAGTTGAAATGGTGTGCGATTCAGATGAGTTCTGCAGCTCTCTTTGCCCTGTGTGCTGAGTTTGTCTTCTCCTGCTGGTTACTCCCTTCTTGTCTGTGGAAGAGCAGAAGCAGTAGTGGGAGCAGCAAGAATAACAAAGGTGAAAGATTACCTCCATATGGTATTTCTGACCAGGAAAAGAGAGGTTCAGTGGCAAGACTCCTCTTTGATGTGAGCTTTAATCAATAGAAAGAGATTACAGAAAACTATTACAGGCTAAATCACGCAGTGCTACGGAGAGGCTCAGCGCGTCTCCTCTGCTCTCCCAGCTGCGTGGCGCTCCTTTTGGCTGCGTATTGACTTGTTGTTTTCATGACCTTTGACTGGGCAGGTTCACAAGCGGGGGGATGTCTGCAGAGGTAGAGACGTGTCAGCGCCACTCCAACTGTTTGAAGAAGTAGATTATGGGAAAACTCCTCTTATATCTCAAAAGCACTCATTTTTGCACTCTGTTTATAATACTCTTTAGGAGGGACATGTGAGAAAGAATGCTGTCTTAATATTGAGCGAGGACAGTGCGGTAACTAAATACAATGTTGGATTGGCTGTAATTAACCACATGCAAGGCTGACTAAAAGCATTACCTGCTGAAATAGAGTTAAGTCTGAGTAGGTAAGCATTTCTGAAATCTTCTGGGAGTATTCATTTCAATATTCCCTGACATTCTTAATGAGTCTTCGGACTACTAATGACTAAATAGAAGTAAATGAATCAAATTGCTATTCATTTTTGCCTGTAAAACTACAAGCATGCGTCTATATTGGTGCTGCATTTATGTAAAGCTACAGTAGCAAGCTGGCGGAACACAAAGCCATTGAGCGGCAGAAACAATTGACTTTGCTCGCTTTTTTGTCTGCGAGACCCCAGTGATGCGGCTGCGCTGACTAGATAGCGTTGTGGAGCGAATGGCACGCACACAGCTGGGGTCCTGACTGTCGCTCTGGCTCCGCTTCCTCCTCTAAAAGCTCGGAGAGGGACCAGGGACCATGTGCCTTTTATCTCTGAGCACTTCCCCAATACCCATCAGCCCACATGAAAAGCCGGGACAGAGCCAGACAAAGACGCGCACAAAGAATCAACCCAATGCTTTGCTATTGGAGATAGATACTTGAGCGTCGCTGCTGCTCCTCAAATCGCCCATGTGTCCCGGCACAGGCTGACATCCCCTTCATCTGCTCTCCCTCTGCCCCGCTCCGAGCTATTTCCACCCGGCTCCTGCGCGATCAACAGCTCATAATTGTTTTTTGCACATACGTTATGCAAATGAGGTTTTATGGCAACTGGCATAACAATTAGCATCCTCCAACAATATTTTAGTAGGTTAATTGCAAAATTTCTGAATTGTACATCTGAGTTGTTAATTAGGCATGACAGAGGTGGTGAAATAGTTATCTCCAGGCAGTGGCAGCCAGCAAAAGCCTGCTTGGGATGCAAAAGGGAAGGATTGATTGAAATGACTGCGCAGCTCAAGGAGCAGGGGGCTGCTGTCTGCTTGTTTAGAAAGAAGCAGAGTAAAAAAGTGTGGATAACAAGACGTTTTTCCATCATATTTTAGTGTTTTACTTTTATATTGGTACTTAATCTAATATTATTGTATTTGCCTTTTACGTTTGATCACAGGTTGAAACTAATAGGCTTTTGAAATATTAATATATGGCTGAGCCGAGTTTTTTTTTCCATTCATTGAAGTAAAAAAAGTACAAGAATAAAAAATGATACAAGAAAAAATGCATTCAACTTTAAGCCCTTATTAAGGAAAGATCAAATTAAGAATGTATTATTTTTTATTACCGCACACTTTAATTAAGCACTGGGCATGACATGCAGGCCTTTATTTATTTTCCCCTCTCCGATGAAGTCTCCGGTGTCACCGCGTTCATTACTGTTTCAGAGTATATGTAAAGCCATAGAGGCTGCTGTTATTAGTGTAAAAAGGGTTGAGAGTGAAAGACTGGTGCAAAAGCAAGTCCCCTCTCCCAGTAATGACGCTGCTATTTATAGGTCCCTATTTCATTAGGTCTAGTGTTTCAGGGAAGACTTTTTCTCATGGGACAATAGACAGCATGATGTTCATTTACTCTGTACACATTACATGCAGACTGATAACTGACCTACAGTTAGGGGCTGCTGGAAAGACGCATACAAGTATTTTGTTTGTCTCTGATATGCCCTAAATAAATCATATTCACTCCTACAGGTGATTTTCCTTCTTCCGTCGAGGACATGATCAGCAGTGAATATAGTGCATAGTTAATAGTCTAATTTACATAGACCTTTTGACTCTAAAATAGCTGTACCATAAGACTTGTCTCCTAAAACAGAGCGCATGAAAATATGCTGTTTCTTCCTCATTTACAAGCCTTGAAAATGAAGCCCCACTCCCCCATTGTTCCATATGCCATTGTTCCACATGTTTCATACATTACAATGATATATTGAAGGCAGAAATGGGAGAAAGACTGCAATGCAATGAAATTTTAATCAGCGTCTTCTGCTGCTTTAATAAGGCAAATAATTCTTATTGGCTGCTGCTGTGTTAAGATTTCTAATATTTAATTCATAACAAACCTTGCATTATTCTGCTTTTGCCCTAAGACAAGCTTCTCTCTCTGCCGCTGTGCCAGAAGTCAACCAGGGAACCGCACACTGAGCACTTTTCTTGATCTGTTATGGTGAGATACATTTTTTATGGATGCCGTCCTTGTATGCATTTTTTATTTTAATTGTAGTAGAGGAGGTGGATATATTGTTTACAGAGAGTATACGACGATGTGCTTGAGATGTGATATTTCATCAGAATTTCACATCAATTCTTTCTCCACATGTAAAGCACCTTTTCCCGTAGAACTTGAATAAATGACTCTCCACATACCTGTCTGCTGGATGAGGTCAGAACCTTCCTTCACTAAGCATAAGTGATATTTTATAAGTTGATGTAGTTTGTTTGAGGAGTCAAGGAAAGATGGCGAGGGGCCAACGGTGAGGTGCTGTCTCATGTTACAGTGAACCATTGGACTTTGTTTTTGTCTCTCTCAGTGAAACGGCTTAATTGGTGTCAGAGCCCCAGGGAGAAAGGCCTGAAACGCAGCCACACCGCTCCTGTCTTCCCTCAAAAACCAAGAGGAACGGCCGGCGTCTGCTGGTGAATGAGCACTAAGCTGTGGCATAACAATACCCAATGATGTTTGGGATGACAGAAATTAATATGCGCTTGCTCCCAGAAAAGCTATGATTAATGATGCCGAGCAGGGGAATGCTGTCCCTCCTTTTAGTCCTCTTTGATGGGGNAAAAAAAAAAAAAAAAACCTGGTTCTCCTCTCTTTAGAAAGTGGAGGTCATCCAGAGTACATTACTGCTATTCTTCTCTTGGTTTTTCCTCCAGCACGTGTCAGGAGCAGACTGAGAGCTCGTAATGAATTTTGGAATGATTCACTAACACGAGCGCTAGTCTATTGTCCGGTGGCGGGTAGCCCAGAGACACATTTGAGTATGTTTTAGCGGAAAAAAACATTGTGCATTTCAAGTGTTGCATTCACTCTCCTTCTCCATGAAACGTGATATTTCCACATTGATCCTGAGCCAAATGCGAACAAAATGGTGGTGTGCTGTTGCCATGATAGTGATCTGTATGTGTTGTGTCCTAGGAGGAGAAGCATGAATATTTAATTGTGTCTGTTGGAGAGATCCCCAGACCCTTCTGTTCATTTCTTACTTTCTCTCTAATGCGTTTCCACACTTGCAGGTACTTCCTCTCTGAAGTAATGGAGAATTAAAGCGCGAGTTAAAATCCTACAAATAGCAATGTAAGGGATTTTCCTTATAAGGACATTTGTCTCGGCAGCAACGCCAAATTTAAATGGCGAGTTGTGACAGGGGACATTCTGCTGACACAGTGCACCTTGCCTCACGTTTGCTCCTCAAATAAGCATTTCCTCTGTCAGGGTGATTGATATGTATTAGGCATGCACTTTTTACATCACAGGGGCCCAGGAAGATGATGCGAGTGCACGGATATGAGTTTTAAACACTGAATGCGCCCTCCCTCGCTCTTCTCTCTCCTATATTGATCTATTTGTGTTGCTAGAGTGGCAGGTGCTATACGGAGACTGTGTCAGCTTTGATTGTTTGTGTCAGTGATCCAAGCCGACGCAGAGCTCTCTCACTGTTCATCACTGCTCCTGCTTTCTTCTGATGAATGGCAGCGAGCCGCACACATCCGCTAAAACTCTCCATGAATCAGCGATGGCCTCCTCTGTGTGTTTGTATGTGTTTGTACCTGCTTGTATGTGTGTCGAGACCTGTTAAGGACACGCTTTTCTTACCAGAGTCTTTGGGAAAAGAAGTACGGGTGATTTTGGAATAAAAAGTACTTAAGAGAAGTGTTATTTGTCCCGCAGTGGGGGAATGTTAGTTTTGGAATACGCAGTACAAACAGTGGAAATTTAAGATGCACTTAAGAACAGATATTAAATAAACAAAAAAAATAGTACTATCTATTTACTAGTATTTCATCAATTTAATCAAGCCATTTATTTACTATATACTGTATTTTTTGATACATTTTTATTTGAATTAATACAAGCCTAATATTATTCTAAGTAGATACTTAAATCCTACTGTTGCCATCAAAGCTGTGTTGGTTCAACGCAGAAACATTTATGTGTGAAGCAAGTGCTTTGTGAGCTTGATTTTAAAGTAGTTAAATTAATTAATTGATTAATTGAAGCGGCAAAATTGCCATAAATGTTTTTGTAACTGAGTCATTTGAATAACGTAGAAGATAGAAGTACCCTATGGAAACATTGTTTTTGGACTCTTCTGACAAGAGAAGCTACTATCCTAGTTCTGATTTTGTGTTTCGTTCTGTCAACCCAGTGATCATAAACTAGTTCTAGGTAACAGTATGAGGTTGCGTTTGTATAGTTCTAAGGCAGGGGCGTCCAAACCTTTAGTAAGACGGGCACTTTAGGTCCTTATAATTGTCCAGGAGCCGACAACACGGATCTTAAAACTGCTTTCACTGGTTCTGAGTTTTAAATGCTATGACCATATTTGACTGAAGACAAATGATGAGTTTCTCAGCTTCACAACAAAGTATAGCATGCATCTATTGGTGAAGCTGAAGTTGGCTGGATGACCCTGAACTTATGTTTACAATCTCAATGGTACTTTGTGTTAGTAAGACAGAGGGCCACATAACAATACAGAAGACCGCAATAATCCCGCGAGCCATAGTTTGGACATGCCTGTTCTAGGGTAACAGTATTTGTGGTTGTGTTTATACGGTTCTATGGTAACGGTAAATGGCTGTGTTTACATGGTTCCAAAGGCACTCAGACTCTGCGCTCTGCATGCGGGTCACGGCGGCTCTCTCGCGGGTGTCGAAGGGGAGCGTGGAGTGGCACAGTTAATTTGTTTAATGACTGAGCGTCTTCTTCGTCTCCGCAGCCCTGATTAGGATCCATGCTTGATGAAGGGAGCGATATGGGGATGTACTCTGCCCCTAGGCATTCACACATACAAGCTCACTTCTTATTTGAAAATCTTTTGTTTAGTTATTAAGTCATTTTGATAATAAATAGGGATGCTTGATTCATCACAATCAGAATGGCAGTTTTTGTGTTTACAAATAAGTAAATTTATGTCCATTGCAAAAAAAAAAAACTGCACATAAAGACAAGAAATAATCAAAATAGCTAGAATGAAGGAAAACATACTGATTTTATTTAAAGGACAGTTGCACCAAGAAAATTCAAATGTTTGCTTGGTCCAACTTTCATAATATTGTCAAAATTAATTTAAGTGTTTTATATATTTTTGTGATGTATTCTTTTTGCAGACACAATTGGTTGCAGTTATAGTTAAAGCTTGATAATGTATTTATATATATATATTTCATTTAACACAAGTTGTTTGATTTATGTACGCTCACTCTTGTACGCTCAATCTTGAATGTATCGTGATGTCATTCAGACAAAAAATGCATTAAGATATTATATCTTATGCATCCCTATGGATAAGCCTTATCCTCATAACAGAAATATCAGTGTGTTTTTTTATATGACACAATATTTGGACACACCGATAGTTACGACTTCAACCGCCCTATGGAAATCTCGTACATTTTGCGAATACGAACCGACAATTTCTCCAACAAACCTCGACCATTTCCAGTCATTCTGCAGATGTGCTGATTAAACGTGGGAGTGGTGTGATGAAGACAGAGCACCGTGGATGTGTGTAAACGTGGGAAAGCCAAACAAAGTGTGTCCCCGTGCCAGCTCTGGCCTGTCAGCATCAGGGGGCCGCAGTTGTAAAAATCCTGACCTTCCTCTCTGCCAACCCCGCGCACTCAGAGCCGCTGTGGGAGGGAACACAAACACAACAGCGAAGGACAGGCAGTGGAAAAAACTAGCGTAATTGTGAGGGAGGTAGTTGTAGTACTCGGATGGGGTGCGGGGTTGGTTGAAGTAATGAAATACTTCTTGGAGCTATCATGGCTGAGGAGCGGGAGAGCGAAAAGGAGGGAAAAAACTACTCTTTGGCTTGTAACATTTCCACCAGCCATCATCAGTAATGCCGCCGCAGCCTCACAAACCAGAAATTATTTCTTCAGGCGTCGCTGTCAAGTGTTATTCAAATAACACCGGGCTCACATTTGAATAACAGCCGACATTTTGAATTAATTAATCAGACAAGATAGTCTGGGCCTTTTCTCATTAGTCTACAGGTCAGGCTGGCGAAGATATATGCGCCGGTGATGATATACTTGTCTTTAATAGTGATTTATGGAGATTTTGGATTGTACTCGATTTGTCAAAGGCCCCGCGAGCTGAAAAATAGGACAGTGCATATTTCATTACCTAATCTTTGATACACTCTGTGATGTTAAAAGATACAGCAGTGTTGTGGAGATGCTCAGGCTCCCTACTGCACACGAACATTTAATCTCCTCTCATAGACCACTTCCCATTTCACTTTTCCTACGCAATTAAGCTGGGGCTGTAAATTATAAGTGTGTCGTAGTTTAATTATCATGGTGTAAAAATAGAGTTCCTGTCTTTGAGAGGATTCCATTAACTCACTCAATATCCAATGTCACAGAGGCGACGGCACGCTTTGATTTGTTATTTACACACACTTATATTGGGCGGCGCTGGTAAAAGTGATATTTTATTCATTCGTAAGTGTTTGGTCATGCAGGTGTGAATAGAAGTCGGTGCAAACATTAGTGTGCTCTCACCTTTTCTCGTTACAAAATCACACTCACTTTATTTGATTGTGTTCATTAATTACCTAAAGAAAGGCAGCTCACATATGCTTTGCTCTATGGTGAATCTATGTGGATTTTCCGTGTCTTCTGTCAGAAAGCTGTTGCCATTCTGGTGAGCAGCCCACACAAAATGCACCAACACCGCTGTGACAAAACATTCAAATAAATTGCTGTCAGTGCTGCCGAAACACCAAGTGCAGCGATTTTTATCTGACATGTGGAAGACCCAGACATGCAGTCCTGACAAGTAACGCGCGCACACCTGTGAGAGACGCGCGATAACAATCAGGATCCGCCTGATCCGCGCCATAACAATACCTATCATTATTTGATATTATTACTCTTCTTTAAGAGAGAGCTCAAGATGAGGAGATATGTGCAGCGACTGACTGTGGAGGCTTTTAAAACGGGGTGGATAATAAATGACCTGCTTTTGCATAGCTACACTTTATTTATATATTTCATAAATTATTCAGCCACTCGCCATATCAACAAGTATGGGATAATGTATGTATGCATTATGCTTTTTTCCAAACGTAGTAAATGACATTTCATCCTGTTTCAAATTGTATTGACCGATAAAGTATTTCTTGATATTATTTATTATTATTTAATGTATAACATGAAATACTGTGATGAATTATTGTGTTTAATATATAGATTTTACATGTTTTACACAACATTTTTTACATTATTTAGTGTGATCAGTCAAGTTGATAAATGTTTGAAGCCAGTTTTTTTGTATGCAACCTTTATTTGTATATTTGTAATTTGTCATCATCGAATACCATGGAATATAGATAGCTAGCAAATATTCCAAATACAAGCTTGTTTCTTATCTGCAACACAACCATGGACGCTTTGTTTTCAAAGCCGTTTGCAAAAAAAAAGAACTCCTCTTTCACTTATTTTCATTCCAAAACATAATTGACTGAAAAATCAATTTAAGTGGAAAAAATGGCTTTTTAGAAAGACAAAAGGCTTAGAACAGGACGCATCATCCATTCTGTGGTGCATTGTTTTTTCCTCCCTTATAGGTTACTAATGAGGAATCGGCCCTCATTACGATTTTAAGGATGAGAGAGGAAAGCTTTTAATTAATGATATGTAAATGGTTCTGAATTGATTATGTTAGAATATCAAGAGAGATGGGTAGAAGCTGTGGTGTAATATATTTTAATTAAGAATTAATTAAAAATGATGGCAATTTTAGAACCTCGCAGAAAATGGAAGAATTTATTCTCTGTCACCGGTGAATCAACCTTAGACTAAATAAACAGGTTGAATTTGTATGTATTAAGATTGTCAACAAGAATTATCTGGAAAACTAAAGAAAAAATAGTGGCATGTTGGTGGGCCACAACCTGGGTACTGCGAGGTTAATGGTGATGCATCTCATTCTTAATTCATGAGTTGTTCCTGGCCTGTGTTAGGTGGATCAATAAGCTGTGTTTCCTTTATGAATCTTGTGTCTACAATTAGATTTGTAACGTAAAACACAATTATGACCAAGACATGAACGCTTATTTTTATCATGTGTGGCAAGTCTGCGCATTCCCTCCAAAAGATATGACTTTGATTATGAGCTAAAACGATTTGTGTGAATAAAATGAGTTGCGACGACATGTGTACCCTAGTTAACCTTTTAATTGCTATCTGTTTTCTTTCATTTGTTCTTCAAGGCCAGAGGAAAGCCGGAGATGTTAGCTGCATTAACCGCTTGTGCTGCTATTAAAGCTGGAGAGGTCTTTGTTTTGTGCTGGCGGTGGCATGCATGCGCGGTGCTAAACTCGGCGATCAATGGCAGAGCGGCTGCTATCACACAGTCGGAGCAGGCGTAGCTCAGGGGGGAGGGAACCGGGGGTCCCTGGTGGTTCATTTTGATTGGAGCGCAGAGTTTTGTGTTGAAAGGCGAGGGAGAGACAGGCTGTTGGAAGTAAATCCCCGTGGATCAGTTAGAGCTTTGCTACCAAAACACCTTGATATTCCTGGGAACATTTGCTTAGGAAGAGAATGCATTTAAATAAATGTGCAACGAAAGCGTGGCATGATCTAAAGCATTTCCGAAGGTCTGTGTGTTCACATAAAGCCCTGTACCTAAGGCTGGGAATTAATTTACAATGCACATTGTGAATTAGAGTAAAATGCTGCAGCATAAAAATGGAAAATCAATGTTGTTGTATTTCGTCAATAACTGGCTGCATGTGTCCTAGGAGCATTTTCTTTAGCAAGTGGAATACATGGTGGAAGAAAGCAGGTGAGAAAGAGATTACACTAAAAGATGTAGAGTCGACAGAGCAGTCTAAGAGCTGTACAGGAGAGTTTTATATGCTAAGCAATGTGTTACAGCAGGGAGGATATGCTGCGCAGATGGAGGGAGTGTTGAATGGGTTATTAGCCTGAGCCCCCCTCTCATACCAGGTCAATTCTAAAGGCCTCACCTCACATACGGTGTGTGACATAGACACATACAGAGGACACTTGGGGACAGGGATGTGTGCATGCATGCATATATATAGTCAATGCACTCCGATGGCTGGCAGAGGAGCGTCTTTTTGACACCTGCAACTAGTTGCAATACATCACTGTCAGGATCGCTTTCTCCACCTATCCGCATTTGCACGTTAGTTATCCATGGAGGCCTTCGTCAAAAAGTTGAGCAGACTTGACGTGAGCTCCCTGTGGGAACAGGAAAGGTGAAGTTATGCTGGGAGGTGCTATGGCGGGTGTCACCACCAGCGGTGTGCTGTGCAACCAACAGCATCCTTAATGACAACTGAAGAGAATTCACCCTTTAACTTTAGGATGACACATTATATTATGGGTGTTGTGGATTCAATGAAATATGATCATTCTTAAAGGTTGAACATTTCTACGGCATCTTCACTGTGTGTGTAGTATAGTGTTGATGACATGTAAATATGACTGTACCCAGTCTGGTGCGAGGTAACTGCTGGTTGGTGACAGTGCTCTTCGTTAGCAACAGCAGCTCTGGTGGTGTACAGTGAGGAGCGAGGTGGAATCAGGGTGGGGGTGTCCAGAGA
>JAPMNZ010913604.1:0-13437 GCA_029875035.1 Pomatoschistus microps
CTGCACTACCATTGACACTGTTCCAAATTGCTCACTTGTCACTTTGTTGTACATAATTCATCCTGTATTTAACATGTTTGCACATTTCCTGTCTTTTTGCACAATCTGAGTGTCTCTATCCCGCCAATGTGACATGTAAATTTCTCCTTGTGAGATAAATAAAGCACATCTTACTATCTTACTCTTAGTAACCCAGCTTTAATGGCTGAAATTTAGCCTCTTACAAAGTCCTCAACTCAAAACTATTATTTCTGCTTTTTATTTCATTTATTTTATTTTCATTTTTACAATCATTTCAGTTTTGTCTCTCTTTATCCTCACAACTTTTCTTCACATTGGATGTTTATTTACGTCATAACTTGAGTGGGGGTTAATTCTCACATCTTCGTCCCTGTAATGTTTTCCTGCAGTTTCCAAGGCAACCAAGCCAGCCTTATTGAAAAAAGAGAAAACTTTCACCTTCTCTCAAACTGCCCTTTACCTGACAGCCAAGATAAACGAGAGAGGTTCTGGGAGGAGCAACACAAACACACATCAGCACTCAGTGGAGCGTGCTCATTGGCTCTCCGCGGGAAGCCTCCTATTTACCTTAATGCAGGCCAGAGGAGAGGCTTGAGGAAGTAGTGTTTTGGGGAATTACTCACATTACCACCCATCAACCTTGAGCTGGATGAGCTAATAAATAATAAGAATAAACAAACTCTGTATATAGCAATTATACAGGCGTGTTCTCTCGGGGGTACAGCACAGGTCACATTCGGGAGTGTTCTTGTTCTCAAAGTTTTAAAAGTGTTTTAATTTAGCAAATGTTGCACCAGCTGTGAATGTAATCCCAGAGCCTTGTTCAGATAACAAATGAGTAGGATAGAGAATTGTATTATTATAATTTTATTTAGGAACAATGACAATCAAAGCAGACAAAGACATAAGCAAAACAAAACACAGAGCAAGGACAAACAAGAGATACACAAAAAAAACTGCATTTGTTGAGTTAGTGAGAAAATGGCTGTGTTGCTTTTAAAAAGGAATGTAAACAATTTCCTGTTATGTTATTGAGGAAAATCCATATCTACATACAAGTCTGAGGCAATAAACAACTGCCTATTGTGTCTTTTATCCTATTGCGGAAAGGCACTACACAATAGCTTGTATAAAATAACATTTTATGGACTCCAACGTTTGCATTCACGTTTAGTATTACGATGAATCAATTATACATAAACCAAAAATATAAACAAAAGTAAGTAAAGGAAGTTGTACTGTATGTGCTGCTTTGGAAAATTTGATGTAGTCAGACACCCCCCATCAACACTGAATCTCCTCATCATCCAAAAACATGAAAATAAAAATAAAGGTCTGCTGGCTGGCTAACGCACCAGGGCCGGCTGATGTCATATGTCACCTTGACTTAATGAAGGTGATGATGACACGACCGAGTGCTACATACGTTCGCCATCTGCTCCGTTCCACCGGGCTGGAGACGCCATCCCACAATGCACCGGGGTACTGGCGAGGCGCGCTCCTGTTGCCGTGCGCAGGTGTCTCGGGGCGACCAGATGAGTGCGCGTTCAATCATACCGGCCACAAAAGTGAGTGCTCTCCAAGGCTGCGTATTATGTGTCCCATGTCAGGGGGAGATAGCTGTTATAACTGTGGGCAATATAAACAGAGTATTTGTGGTCAGTGAACCGTCCATTGCTGAAGCCAACACGCGCTAATGTGGATACGGACCATTTGCTTTGCTACAGGAAGTAATTAGACATTCCCAAATATCACAGGAAAAGACACCGACTGTTAAATGCACCCTAGTTCGATGTGAAGAATCCCTTTGGAGTCCCACTGGAATGGTGTTATCTTTTTAGTGACTATAATGATTAATACTGTACAGTGGGGCAAAAAAGTATCTAGTCTACAAATTGTGCAAGTTCTCCAGTCTACAAATTGTGCAAGTTCTCCCATTTAAAAATATTAGGGTGGCCTGTAATTTCATCATAGGTATACCTCGATTATGAGAAACAGAAAGTCACATTCTGTCTGAGACCTGTTACTCCTTCGATAAGAGGCTCCTCTGTCCTCCACTCATTATCTGTAATAATGGCACGGGTTTAAACTTGTTATCAGTCTGAAAGACACCTGTCCACAACCTCAAACACTCACACTCCAAACTCCACTATGGCCAAGACCAAAGAGCTGTCAAAGGAGACAGCACCAGAAACAAAATTGTAGACCTGCACCAGGTTGGGAAGGCAGAATCTGCAAGTCTTTACAACCTGCAATTTCTCTAGTCATTTAAGGTAAGCAGCTTATTGTGAAGAAATCAACTGTGGGATCATTTTTGGAAAATGGAAGACATACAAGACCACTGATAATCACACTCAATCGGGTGCTCCACGTAAGATCTTACCCCGTGGGGTTAAAATGATCACAAGAACCGTGAATACATATCCCAGAAACACACAGGAGGACCTGTGTGGTGACCTGTGAATGAGTTGCAGAGAGCTGAAACCAAAGTAACAAAGTCTACCATCAGTAAAACACTACGCCGCCAGGGACTCAAATCCTGTAGTGTCAGACGTGTCCCCTGCTCAAGCTAGTGCATGTTCAGGCCTGTCTGAAGTTTGCTAGAGAGCATTTGTATGATCCAGAAGAGGATTGGTAGAATGTCATATGGTCAGATGAAACCAAAAAACGTTTAGGGCTGTCAAATGATACATTTTCTAATGAGTTTATAAACATGCGTATTAGAACCGGTAAATGAATTGAAAAATTTGGCTAATTGATTCAGCTTGTGTATGAATTCAGGCCGTAAAATGTGCTGAGTAGAAACTTTGCGTGACGCTCGTTCTCCTCCAACGAGGAGCGGCGCTGTTAGGAACAGGCTGCCTCCAAACAAGAGCAGCGTCGAGGCAGAAAGTGGCTATAACTCCTCTGGCTGTAACTGTATACACAGCAAACAGCCCAAAAGACGCAACAGTGAGGAAAAGAAGGAAATAAAGCAAAAAAAATGAATATCGCTAGTTTACATTGTATCCTCCAGAAAGACCTGCGGTGGGGTGTAAAAAACGGATTTACACCCCTCGCGTCATGGAGGCAGCGCACCCGCCAGGTTCTTGTCATACATTCACAATCACCCCCGATGCCTCCCTATCTTGCACGCCAACTTTTGCTTCCCCCACTGTCATACTTCTCACATTCAACGCTCTCTTCACTCCATCATTCTATCCATAATTTGGCCTACCTCTCTGGTCTGCTACCACTCATGCAACGATTCATCACTCTCTTCGTCAATCTCTTTTCATCCATTCTCTGCATATGCCCATATATCTCAATACACATGCATCTACTCTACCAGCCATGTTACCTATTACACATGTGCTCTCCTTCACTTTTACATTCCTCATTCTATTCATCCTAGTCACTCCTATCATACAAGCGGCTCACTCCACGCGAAACTATACTGTGCGTTCAATCTTACTTCAAGCGGCAATGATACTAAGTAGTTTATAAATATACGTAGGGTAATGTCTAAACCATTTCAACATGGACATTTTGGGACTTTTTTGTGTCATTGAACCATATATAAAACAATAGTACAGTTTAGTGTTGAGTGAGCAAAGTATGAGTTCTAAACACAAACACTTTTAGTATGGGGCTAATTGTTCAACCTTCATAAGAATACATCTCATTTTAACCAGCATTCCATGACATGCTTAAAAGTCAATAAGTAATAATAATTATATTGTTCCTCCTCCTCTGGTGATATTGGCACCTTTTTTTCCCATTTATTTCTTTGCCGTTCTGCTCTGGAAATAGCCCTTGGGGTGATTACTTGTTGGGAAGGCCTGGCTCGGTCTTCCTGCTGTGGTTATGAGATTTCTGATTGACAGGTGCTTGACTCCAGCTGTTGTAGGAGGCGGTCTCGGCGACTCTCGATGATCTTTGGATAACACCACATGACCTTTGAAAGCTCCCACTACAGTCCATCTCTGTGGGGACTATACAGAGCACCTATAACGACTTGCTCTGCCACTATTTCTCCCTTTTTCTTTTGCACGTTGCGAGTTTTTTCTCTCTCTGTGTCTGCTGAGGGGAGTTTGGGCGAGTTGGCAGCCTGTATCAGATCCTGAGGTAATTTACTGCTGGTGATAAGGAAGTGGTGCGTACAGGGTTTTCTGCTAGTCTTCTCTGACAGGGCAATCTGGGCCCATAGAGACCAAAGCGCTTGAGCATTTTGACTGCAGATAGAGGGCCAACAGGAGCAGTTATTATCCAAACTCTGCAAAGTGAGATTGAATGGGGAAACAATCACAGGTGACAACTGCTTTACTATCTGAACTCTGTGCATTTCCCCAAACTTTGAGAGCAATAATAACAGTAGGGCAAAGTTCAACTTATTTCATAGTATTGGCTATTGTGGCTATTGAAAATATCCAATCCAATCTACTTGATTTATATAGCGTCTATTACAAACCAGACAGTTTCCCCATAAAAAACCTCCCTCTTTAGACTATAAACCCAGCTAAATCATATTAGAATCATATACAAATAGCAGTAAAATCAATCAAAACATGGGAGAGCTGAACATTTGACACTGGCATGATTAGCATGGCTGGCAGGGGAGTTGAAGAAGCTGCCAGCCATTCAGCTATGTCAACTCCCCTGCCAGTAGGCTGAGGAAGGAAGGGGCCAACCTGGTGCGATGACATCCATGGGTAGTCTACCGGTCTGAAGTTACGCTTAAGCTTCAGTTGTTTTCTCATAAAGATCAGAAACCTACATGTTGGCCAGCAGAAAGGGCTTTCAGACATAAGAATAAGTTTGGATTTTCTGTTTCAATGTTTCTTTCAAAAATCTTTCTGTAGAGATTCGATTTGTTCCATAGAGTTATGATTGACACTTGCCGTCCAACTAGAATTGAATTATTTAACACAAACCCATCGTCTTGGAATTACTTTGTTTACCGATTGTGCTAAAAAATAAATGTGCATTGCTCATAATATTGTTTTATCATTGAAAAATAAGAAATTGAATAAGCCCCATTAATTGAGTTTCAAATGTCACTCGTCACGTTTAATTAAACCCTCCCTCTGTGTGTGCTTAAGCTACACTGCAGTAGCACTTGTTTGATGGGGTGTCTGGTCCGGTTTTGCTCAGCTGACTTCTGTTTCTGTTTGGACCAGAAAAGGGGCAACACCGGGGTCAGTGCCTCTGGGGCTGTGTGCAAGAGAAATGCATCTCTGCTGTAGGCTACGAGATATATGAAAGGCTGCCCTAAATCAAGACACATTCGCGCCATACATCATGTCGGGGACTGAGCTGAGGAAGAGGAATGGTGCCATCTGCAGAGCCTTATGAATGGCTAACCGTCGCACACTGCTGTTGACACGAGCTGGGAGAGTGTGAAGAGGTTGTGAAGAAGAGCAGTGTGGAGGCTGCAGTCAGAAATGAGCCCAACCCAAATCAATGGACGCACCATTTGTCACTCTGACGCCTTTACTGTATTCCACGTCGCAATGTATTTTTTGGATGTGTAATAAAATAAGTCTACAGCTGCGCTCTGGAATTCACACAGCGGCGCTCCACTCGCTATAATCTGAGATGGATTTTTTCCCGTTTGTTTTGCACCATTGCTTGCACAAATTTGGACTGCTTGTAAAAATGAATTAAAAAAATGCAGCTTTATTGTAAAAGTGCCAGTTTTAGCTCCAGTTTTATTTAACTGGGTAATGGGGAAAAGTCATATACATTACTATTACAAAAAAGTAAAAGTTTGTACTTTGAGTATCAACATCACTTGTTTCTTACAGAGGCAGTAAACAGAAACAAAAGCAAGAGGCAGGCTCATGCAATGTTTAGGACCAGAACAAAAACAGATCAGTCATTTATTTCAAGAAGAATCAATAGATTTAATTTACAGTATTTACAATGATATACACGCACATGAACATACATTCATTTTCTTTAAACTTGTTTCATTTTTTGTTTGTGGAGATACTATTTCTAATACTAATTGTCAAGTGTGAAAATCAGAAGGTGGTTTCAGTCATACTTTAGTATTGCTACGATAAACCTGTAGTGATACATTCTTATTAACGCTGTACCCAATTTTTGACTTCAATGTAATAATGGATAGATGCCCTTTATTCAAACATGAACAGGTTTGAAAGTCTTCGTTTTGACATTATAATTGCTTTGGAAATCTCTGCCTTCTAAAGGAGTATGTTGCAAACGGTAAAAGTTCATGGTTTAGTTGCTTCTTTGTGCTTCTTTGTTAGTGAGACTTTTAGTTGAATCAGGAGATGTAATGATCGCAGTACTGCTTGTTATTTCTACTCTTTATCAAACCACAGAGGATGGTTAGGTACCAGATAGTGCAGCGCTCAGTCCTCTGTAGCATAATATTTGCTTCTTGTTTCAGTGAAGCACTAGTGAAAACCCGATCCTTTCCAATGATTTGTGCATGGCCAAAAATGATTACATTTGTCATCCTGTGCTTACAGGTGAAATATCATTCAAAAGTTTTTTTATTTCAGCAATTCAGCTTCAAATGTGAGACCTTTTTTTTAAGTAGACTCATTACATTCAAATTCACATCTTCCAAACCTGTTTATTCAGACTTATTTTTTGTCTTATAGTCCATTTTCAAAATAATAGTTTTCTCTGGAGGATCTTTTACAAGCTGTGAGCTAATTAACAACATATTTTCACATTGTATGCTGAATTGCGGAAAGAAATAGACTTCTGAAATTTTTTTCACCTGCATTTACTGACAACATTTAGAGCCACAATTAGCAGTTTAGCTACGGTTAAGCAGCAAGCCTTAGCACACGTGTTCTCTAGTAATTTGTATTGACACCCAATATATGTATATTTTGTAATATGTTTGCCTCTTTGCGGAAAAAGTCAATTTTAGCTATAGGTCGGATAGATTATTACAGCCGAAATGTGGCGTTAAATGTAAACAAATGTTCTTTATATCAACGGCTGCGTAATCAAAAACCAATCAGGAGCGGCGCCAGTCTACTCATGAGCTGAAGCAGAATTCGGAGACAGAAAATATCTTATTTGTCTGTTGTTAGGGCTCATCTCTGGTTAATATTGAAACAATAACACCAGAATGGCAGAGATTGCTAAACTCTGGATATTTTCAGCCCAAAAAGCTGATTTTGACACAAATGTTTAGTGCTAAAGGAGTTAACTTTTCAATGTAAGTCAGAGCGTAGGAGCAAAACTTTGTCCATGAGCATATCCCTATTGCTCTTCTTTGAGCTTGGGGCTTGGCATTGTCCATCTAGTCTGTGATCCAAATCAACCATATCGAAAATGGTCTGTTTTGCAATATGTTTTCTAAAAGCGTATTCCAAAAGCTTGAAAATGTGAGTGTGGGCCTTCATCCTCCCAAGCTGTAAATCCTATTGATTCGTGTTTAACAATATTCGGTCGGTACTGTAGTCTTGTATATACTGTAGTCCTTAACAGCCAACAGCACAACAAAGATTCTCAAATCAATACAACATCCTCTTAAAGATCAAGCCAATTCTTGTTTTTAGAAAGATAAACATGCACTTTTAATCCTCCTTCTTCAAACGACGCCACAGTTACACCAACACACACTATCCCAAGCAGTCTGAGCTGTTTGTTAATGTTTTGTTGAATATGCTAATACTAAATTAGCTCCAAAAGCCAGTGCATGGAGTCTTCTCTCTGCTCTCAACAGCGCACTTGTTTGTTTACCGCTCATCACTTCTCATCCCACTCTAAGTGAATACATTTGTCGTTTTAAGCTTTTTGTACACTACGCTACAGCAGGGAGGAAAGTGAATACAAAATGCTACTCGTGTGTGGTTGGCGTTGTCTTTAATTGCTTTAAACCTGAGGCTAAAACAAAACAAACTATTTTACCTTCAGACAGATTGAAAGGTGGGTGGAATGGATTATATAGTGCTGAGAGGAATTTGCTCTAATAGAAGCATAGAGGGGTTATCGGAGTCAATGGCGGTTTTATTATAGTGTGTGCTGCAGGTGTGGGGTACCATACGGACACATAAACGCAGATAGGCGGCTCTCGCACTGAGGCAGAGGGGAGCGTGATCACTCGGCTATAAAATTGACTTAGACCGAGTACTTTTACTGAAGACGCATCAGAGATACAACATGAAACAGAAATGTTGAACAAACTTCTCGTACTGGCATCACATTTTTCCCCCTCTGCTCTTCTCCCCACTGTTCAAAACCTCCACAGCTATGGCTTGTTTATGTTTCTGAACCCTTCTGTATGTTATGCTTTATCTCAAATGTGTTTTATAATGGAATCCACAATCTCCAACCTTTTCACATTTTAAGAATTTGCTTCCCAAATCCTGATATTATCACAGTATTGAAAACGGTCCGAAGGAAAACAAATATAGGATGTAGCAGACGTATATAACTTTTAAATCCACTATCGCTCCAATCCTTAAAAGAAAGAAGAGATATGAATTTTGACCAATCAGGAGGTCGTGAAGAGGAGCAAATGGCTTCATAACCAGTACTTGTCATCTAAAAGTTTCAGTCTGTTTTCACAGTTTGAAAAATCCCTGACATTCACTTTACATTTACAAAAGGGATCATAGTAATCATTTTGCTTTCTCACTCTGTTTTGGTGGTGGTGGCAATGGATTAATTGTGATCAAAGACTTGTCTCTTGCTTCTGGATTATGGAAATATAAAACACACAACATGATAAGCTTCTTATGCTCAGTGGACATCATTTGGTTCACCTTTTTATGTTAGAACCAATTTTCCCTTCACAGTAGCAACTTCAGCATAGGAATAATATTCATTATCACTGACCTTATTCATAATTTCAGAAATTTTTAATAACCCATTATCGTTTTCAATTCCCTGCCAAGGTAATTTTTCATACATTTATTCATACAGAAAAATACAGTATTCAGTCATGGCTCGATAGTATTGCATTTTGCATTTGCTTAATTTTCAAGAATGGATCACAACAACACAACAACAATTAAAACACCCACAAGTCGATACATTCTAACTCAGAATTCATCTACAGTCGAATTTCTGGAGGTGTCACTTTTTCTATCATTCGGTCCACACCCTTATGCTTTGCACAGCTGTAGCTTCACTGTAAATATGACTCTAGAACCATGACTGCTTGTTGCATTGTGCGGTGTTCCCCAACCCAATCCCAGCAGCCTTTAGTAACAAAGCAATTAACAAAGTCATTCTCACCAATTGTGTGTATTTGATAAAATCAAACAATCACAAAAATGTCTTTCCATTCTTTACACATTATTTTATCTTCACATTATTTTGACCAATAAGATGATATCTTCATCTTGGGGGTCAATTATACAACTAGCAGCATTTTTAAGAAGAGATTACAGTTTAGTCCCTTTATATTTAGATCTATCTTTTATATTATTATTCATTGTTCAATTTTCTCCTTTAATTCCCACTGTCCTGTAATGAAGATTCTCTGATCTCAAAGAAGCCTTCAGCAAATAAAAAACAATATTGCATTTGGTTGTTGGCAATTTCATACAATACAAGACATGCACAACAGTATCTCTGCTGAACTTGCACTGTAATGTGTGGATTGCAGAGAACCAAAACATATGTATATTTTATTTTGCCCTGTGTCAGTGGCTCTGTAACAAACAGTTTCTTGTTTTCTTCCTTCTCACATCAAGCGCATTCCCACGTTGTTCATCTTTAAAAGCCTCTCGGTTGGCGGCACATTTCCCCTCCTAACTCTCCCGGTCTGCCATGTTGTGTCATACTGCTGTTAATCTGAGCCCCGGCTTTGAATAGCACCCAAATCTTCCTCCCTCCGCTTCCGCATCTGCATCTGTCACTCAGCCCAAAGAGATTTCCCGTCTTTTAGAGCCGACTCACTATTAGCCACTCTATGTTTTCCCTTTTCTTTCCTTCTCTAAGTCATCTGCTGCAAAGTGAAGAGAAAAGACATTTGGGTTGAGAGCAAAAGTGGAATCAGAGCAGTGATTAGGCAGTTGGTAGTGGGTCCCTTTTGCCAGCGTCTTGCTTAGTGCATTGGAGTTGTAATGACAGGGGGAGAGGAGCAGGAGGGGCAGCAGATGTGGCCTCTTGTTCTGTTTGTGGAAGATACAGAAAGAGAGACAGCGCTGAAGAAGCGGAACAAATCATCCGTGTTTTCTGTTTTACCGTAACATGTAAACCCCCAAGGCACATGTGAACTCTAGCGCTGATAGCTTTGTTGTAATGGGATTTTTACTGTCACGAAAAATCAAGTAATTGCTGTGGTAAAGCTAACTTGGGAAGTATAAAAAGACTATGTAGGTGCTCTCTGATGAAGACAATATGCTGAGGTCTGATGGACTTTTCTATGCTGGGATAAAAACAAAACAACGTTAAGAACTTTTGTTTAGTCGTAGTTTAGTTAGATGTAGTTGTTAATCACTTCCTCAGCTGGTCATTGTTGTAATACAAGGGGACATGATGATCTCTTTGGTGCTTTGAATAGAGATGTATGAGATACTGTATGAGATGAAATTGAATTCTACCAAAAGAAGAAGCTCCGTTCTCAAAGCCAGTTTAGATTTGAAAACTCTGAATAAATGTGTGTATTGTCTTTATCTTTTTTTTTTAATAAAAATAAAAAACTAATTTCTTTCATCTAGCAATGACTGCTTTCTTGCAATAGGGATGTTACTGTCAAAGAAAATCAAGTAGTAGTTGTTTTCAAGCAGGGGTACTTTTGAAACCACCTGCTATTAATAATCCAGGCAACTTGAGAGGGACCTTTCAACCCAAAAAACATGATGAGATATGTTAAAATTGTACTAGCAAACTTTACAAAGTCCCACAATAGAACCCTTGTTGAAATTCTTTTTAAAAAATGAAAAAATTTAATGTCGAAGGTATACGTGGGAGCAGATCTCTCTCAGTGTGGGCCTCCCTGATGTTTCTCATTTTCTGGTCAGCCACCCCCTATGGATCAATTACTCCTATATGTTTGTTATTATTGCGTTTGAACTACTTGATTTTCTGATCTGTGTAGGTGAATCGGGTGATTTAGGGCTATACAAAAAATCAAAGGTCTTATTTGAATCTTAAAACTTTGACAATTTTGTTAATGCTGTTTTGTTGACAGCTGAACATGTTGTTTTTATTTCCCACTAAATTGACAACCTTCGAACACGGCACTCGCAGTGACTGCTTTTGACAGTCTTCATGCACAGGCTTCTTTCAAGCCTCGTTTTCACTTAACACTGTCACCCAGCTCATATCTCTCCGCTTGTCACTGCTTCAGACCCAGACTTCTGCAACATGCTGCAACATTTCGCCCGTGGTCACTCCAACTCTTAAACAATCGCACATTATATTTGGTGTGTCGCTGGTTATCTGCTATGACACATTGACGCACAACGGTTTTATGTCGGCTGTGATGTGGCCGTGCTGGCTCGGTGCGTGCTTTGCATATTTTATACTGTGTCTTCATCTTCTTTTCCCTTCAAAGCACCAATAGCTGTAAGAGGAAGAGCGAGAGTTTGCACATCAGGACGGAGTTCCACTTGTGATCTCTGTGTGGTGAAATCGCATGTTAATATCTCGCCTAAACGTCGGTAAACAAGCCTGCTGTCATCGTGGTTTATTTACGCTGCTTTACCTTCGTGACAGCATGACATGTACCTTGTTGTTAAGCCCAATCATCGTTCTAGTGTTTACTTAAAGCAGCGGCCTCTCTCTCTTTTTGGAAAATTTAAATAAGGCAGCTTCCTCAGCTTGTTTTTTACACCATGGCTCATACATTTCTAATGAACCATTCAGAATGTGTTTATTTTGTTATTTGTGTGCTTGCCTTTGTATAGAGATGCAACTGCCCAAAAAATTCTATAAAGTAAAACCATTCTGATATGCTTTTTCTTTCAGCTGTTAACTCACCACTGTGCAAAAGAAAAGACAGAGTAACAATAGAAAGGGGCATCTTCAAGCAGCAAATGTTGTCTAATTAAACGTATTGTTACAATGCACATTTCTATTACAAGATACTTGATTATAGCACAGCAGGTTTTTTTTGGGACAATAAGCTGCAATGTTTTCCTCAACATCATAATATTTTTTTCTTGGGCCACAAGGGTTTATCCAAGTTTATAGGTAGTATCAAGTACTCAAGAAATGTATAATTTTGACCTGTTTATATAATATTATTTAGTATCTATACTATGTTTTAGAATCAGCATAGTTGATACTCATGGGAACCTTAGAAATAACTTTACAACTTGACTTTAGTTTAGTTCAGCGAGTTACCTTATTGTTTATTTATCGGGGATGAAGTAAAATCCATTAGTCTTGAAGAAAAGAACATTTAGCCAGATTTAGCCTCCGTAAAATATGCATAAGCTTTGAACCACGATACAACAAATAGGTGCAATAAAGCGTTTAATGAATATGATGGTATTTTCTGACAAAGTGAGCCCGAGATGAGATCGGCAGGGTGGTGAGACTCAGTGTGGGGGCTCTGATCTGCCCGGCCGACTCAGGCCCCCCTCCTTCTGGAGAATCAAGGTTAAATGAATGCAAGAAGAAAAGGGAAGGTGGGACGAGAGAACAGCGTCAAACTGTGATTATGTGAATGCCTTAAGGCTTGTGGGTCTGGCTCATGAACCTCAGTTAACATGATTAATTAGAATAAAGGTGCCATAATTTGCTTTTCTATGCACATGTGTGATAATAATTTGGGTGATGCACCATACAACACTCGAAATTTGTCAAATTATAGCCATTTTGTGCATAGAGGTGACGTCACCTCATGAGAAACGAGCTGATCTGTGCTCTTCTGCCTGTGAACCCGCCTCCCCCTGGCCTCTCACTAACTTTGAGGTGAACAAAAGCTAAACTGTCCAGCTTTCACTGTTACAGTCATTTCAGACTTGAGAATAAACTTTTTCCAACAATGGCAATAGAGCCCTATGACCTCGATCCAGAATCAGACCCTAATTATTTAGTTCACAGTGATAGACGCAAGTTATTTATTTGCATTGCACTCATAGACCGAGAGTCTGTGTTAGCGTCTTTATGTTGGAAATAACTCCAGGTTTCCAGATCAGCTTTTGCGTAGGTCCCGTTTCAAGCTAACCATAGTTCTGGAACAGTCTTTGGTGGTGTCATTGTGATTCGGAGATAAACGTCCGCGAGTTTCGACGCGGATTTCACGAGGCAGATCCCTGTGAACAAAGTCGATATGCATTTTCCTCATTCTCCGTCTTTGGGCCAAATACTCTCGCCACATATTTACACCAAAAACACATTTTCTCCAAGTTGACCTGAAGCAAAAAAAAGAGCACAGACGTCTTTACTGTCTATGGACCACACGCTGGACCCGGAGGGAGGGTGAATGGGCTGATCGTAGACAGCGCTAATTTGCTGGTTCAGTTTCTCCCCGCTGTCAAT
>JAPMNZ010913609.1:0-12295 GCA_029875035.1 Pomatoschistus microps
CTTGTGGAAAAAAACTGTTAGCATACCGAGATGTCCTGCATCTCAAAGAACGATATCTTCTGCCAGAGGGAAGAAGCTGGAACAAGGCTTGGTGGCCAGAAGAGTCGTTGATAATTCTAAGAGCTCTGTTTAAAAGTCTGGATTGATAAAGAACCTCCAGAACAGGAAGTTCACAGCCCACAGTCCTCTTCGCAGAGCGGAGCACTTTGTTGCAGCGATAAAAGTTAAGCAGAATCTTAGAGTTAGTGGTAAATTCTCTAAGTTTTCACAGGAAGTAGAGACGCTGACAAGCTTTCTTTACGACCCGGTCAGTGTTTTTAACCCATTTCAGGTCATTAGACAGAGTTAAACCGAATAATCTACATAAAAAATTGTCTTATAATAATCATACATTTGTCATTTCTTGAGCCATTTTGAAGAACAAAGTTTTCCCAGTGGTGCACAGCCAATGACAATATAAACGATCAACAAAAACCACAACGTTAAAGCAGACAGACACACAACAACAAAAACAGAACAAGACAATGTGGAACAGAATACTGCGAACAGATCTCAACACACAGTTCAGGGAAGGCTGTAGATACGGTTAGCCTTATTTCCTCGAGCAGGTTGTTCCAGAGCCGAGAAGCCCGGGTCGAGAAGGCCCCACTTCCCTGTGTCCGAGTAACAGGGAGCC
This sequence comes from Pomatoschistus microps, assembly GCA_029875035.1. Classification (NCBI taxonomy): domain Eukaryota; kingdom Metazoa; phylum Chordata; class Actinopteri; order Gobiiformes; family Gobiidae; genus Pomatoschistus; species Pomatoschistus microps. Next base: position 677 of record JAPMNZ010913609.1, read on the forward strand.
AACAGGTACCTGCCCGAGGATCCAAGGCTGCAGGGCGAGCTTTAAAAGTGACCAGCAAATCTTAAAATCAATTCTAAAACGCACAAGGAGCCAGTGGAGGGATGCTAAAACAGGGGTAATGTGCTCCCTTCTGTAAAAACCATTGAGAAGTCCGGCTGCTGCTGATCCCTGGATTTATTTATAATCACCATTAGAAAACAGTAGCCTATTAAAATGCACAGAAGTCCTATGCTTTTCTCAGTGTTTAAAGAAGCAATACCCAATTTTTTTTTTTTTTTAAGAGTTCATAAAAACGCTTATTACTACATACAAACTGTATTATCCATAATTTAATTGAAAACTTGAGCTAATTGATTCAGCTTGTATATGAATTCAGGCCGTAGAAAAGAGCTGAGTAGAGACTTAAGCCTGATGCTTGAGAAAAGGAAACTAAACCGAAAAACGTATCAAAGAAGAAATCAAGCCCGTATCCTCTGGAGAGACTTGTCTATGGGAGAGACCTGCGGGACTGCCTCAGACTATATGGTCGGACTACATTTGGACGCGGAACTAGCGGTAGTTAGTACTATCTTTCAGTTATATATTTTGTTAGCAGTGCATTGCTTTAGTTATATGCTAATGTATGCATATAGATGGCTCTGTGGAATTAGAGCGTATAGGGGAAATGAGAAGCCTGTGAGCGAGTTGGAGGCGGTGCTAAACATTCAAGCCTTGCAGAAACGGGTATAGCTGTTTTGTATATGGCGACATGATGATGCCTATACATTTTTTTGAAGGCCAGTGACGATAAAACGAGCAATCTCCTGCTGAAACCATATTGTGTTTGTTCATTTGCAGGTCTCACAATTCCTCGTTACACCTGAACAGATGACATGGAGACACCGCATACAGCCTTAGCTTTTTTATGGTTGCATTTTACAACTATGTGAACTTTGTATATAGCACAAATAGGTCAACATATGATCTCATGGAATACCCGCAATAAAGTCATTTGTAACCTTGTCTCATGTTAAAGTGAAGGCTGCACCTATAGGCGACACGTCAAGGATCAAAAAACTTGACATTGTTTTAAAATGACAAATCATCTAAAGCAGGGATCTCCAACCTGTGGCTCCGGATCTACCAGTAGCTCGCCAGCCCCTTTCAGCTATAGCTCACCAAAGGATTTAGAATTTAGCAAATTATCTTGAATTAATACTTTTTGAGCCATTATACGGTATATGTATATGCATGTTCTCCATGTTTTGTCGTAATTATTTGATAGATTATTGATACGACTGCAAAAAGGAATAGCTCTCTGCTGTTTCTAGATCTTCGATGGAAATAGGTTGGGGACCTCTGATCTAAAGTCAGCTTGAGCAGCCTAATTGTCGCACATAACATATATCTGCATATGAACTATTATTGGCAAGAATGCAACGTCCAAAAAGTCAGCCATATATCTCTCAATGAGTGCAGGGAGCAAAATAGCGCTTCCAGCACCAAACAGGCAGTCTTCAAAGTCTCCCCGAAAGCTCACACGCGGCTCTCTGACATATTGTAAAGGGCTGGCTGCCAACGCGCTGACACACGTTCGCGCGCACACGCAAACTGGCTCGGATTGCAGGAAGCTCTTTGCACGCAGCTCAGTCCGCGGCAGCCGGTACTAATCAGCACAATCCACCTGCACATCGTTATAGATCGTTTACTGCATCGCGCGCGCACGCACGCACACACACACACACACACACACACACCCACACACCCACACACACACACACACACACGCACACGCACATGCACACGCACACGCACACACACGTCCTAACATGCACGAGCAGATAAAGAAATGTTGAAAATGCAAAGAAAAAGAGTATAGACGATCTGTCACGTGATATGGTATAAGGTCATTCTGGAGAAAAGGCACGCATACGCACGCATGCATGTAAACAAACAGTGAAGGTTGTGGGAGAAGTTGATGGAATAGCCCGCTGCATGACGCTATCACAACTTTCGCGCGCTCTCTCGTGCACGTTGGCTCGTATACGCAACCCCCCACCCCCCCTCTCCTCCCCCCTGCGGGCGCACGCTGGGTTATAGCGCGGCCTCACCGGGATAATTACAGCTTGCCTCCGCAGGGCGAGCGTGACTCTGCCAAACGAGCGTATATGTGCGGGAGGTGGGGTGGGGGGTGGGGGGCAATTATTGGATAGCTGAGAGACACGGATCCATAGATTAAACCCTAATCAATAGACAGCTAAATTCATCGATGCCATCAATCAGGGAGTGCTTGTGACAGGAAAGGACCAATGTAATCAATCACACTTATCTTATCCAAACCTGCGTGGAGATTGTAAACGAGAGAAGAAACCTACATGAGCTAAAACTCCCCAAAAAGGCTTGTTCTTTTAAATATTACAGCCTTCAAACGAACCCTTTGCTTTTTGTAAAGGGAAGCGCTGAGGAAGGGAGGTGTGCGAGGCTCTCAGCGCAGCACAAAAAGCCCCTCTCCCCCTCCTCTTACTCGTCTGTCGGCCTCGGTCGAGTTCCGCTCATAACCTCGCCACCCACCCTCCCCGCTCCCCGCCTCTCCCTGCTTTCCGCTGCTGGCGAGGCGACACACACACACATACACGCAGGCAGACGCACACACACACACGCAGACACACAAGCATACACACGCACACGCAGAGGCGCACACACACAGGCAGACACACAAGCACACACACACACAGAGGCTCAAACACACGTACACGCAGAGACACACACACATACACGCAGGCACAAACGTAGACACAAACGTACACACACACAAGCGCACACGTAGACACACACACAAGCACACATCCAGACACACACACGCAGACACACACACACAAGCAGACACACACACCAGCACACACGCAAACACGCACATTTGCCCGCACATACATACGCAGAGACACACACATTTTCCCGCGCACAGACATACACACACGGAGACACACACATTCGCACACACACACACACTCGCACACACATGCACACCCAGCTCTTTATAGCCTCTCGCGGAGCTCTGACGCACACTCCGAGCGCGCACGTCCTTGCGAGTGCGCAAACATCAGTGCCACACAAACACAGGCAGCGTCAATAAAAAGCCCAGCGCTGTGAGAGGCCGCCGGCACTCCACTCCCCCTCCTGCCACTGCGATTAGCGGAGGCTGGCTGGCTGGGGAGAGGCGCCCCTCTGTTATCTGGGGCGGTGGCAGCCTGTGTGTGCGCACAGAGAGATTAGTTTAACCCTTTCCTCACCGCTTCGCAGCGATCGCAGCTCTCTCGCTTCACTCACTGCGCCCACAGCGAAGGCAGCGAGACTACAGCACAGCGCGGCTTCTACTGCGTGTGTAGAAACGGAGATGGCAAGTAGCCTTTATGAACTCGGCAATAAAGACATTATTGTCTTAATCTACGCATTACAAAACATTGGGCCCACAGTTTTAAGCAGCATATTAGATTGATAATCAGAGTTAAAGAGTACAATTATGGCATGTTTTGCCACAAAGAATGTATAGCTTAATTATAACTGTTCTAAAGCTAATAGTCCCACACTTCAAATAATTAGGCATGGTCCCACATGTTGTGGTCACCAACGGAGGATATAGGGGTCAGGGTCACTGAGACTGCTAGGCCCTATAACCCATAGGCCTAGCAAAGTCTCCGAACCATTTTCGGGATGAAGGGTTTATCTGGACAATAGTCAAACCCAAATCCGTACAATCAGTCACTGGTAGTCTCGGCAGAATGATCTTCTGTGATAGGCACATATGCCCATCCATGTTCCCGCCATGGGCTACATACTTTATCGAGGCTCCTAAAGCAGAAGGGCACAATGCAAACTAATTGTAGCACAGTTATCACACCAGGGACGACTATGCAGTTGTTTTTTAGTGTCTGGGCTGCTGTCGCCTCTCCCTTCTCTTCCTCTCCTCTCTTTCCGTGCGTCACGGCTAGGTCATGGCCGGGCTCCAACAATGGCTTCGGTTTCTCAAGCCCTGCGCGCGCAACACACAAACACGCGGTCCGCGCGCACACGCTTCAGCAGCAGCAGCAGCAGCAGCAGAAGCAGCAGCAGCAGCAGTAGCAGCAGCAGCACACAGATCTGACAAATGATAGGGGAGCGAGGCGAGCTAATAGTAGGCAGAGCGCCTGCCGACATGCCCGTGGGCCGCGGGTGTTAAATTGTATCCAATTACGGCACATGCGACGATATGAGGGGGGAATAATAATTCTTCTTGCGTGACAGGAGATTCGCTTATTTCCCAGACTCTTTATAAGGAGGGGCTTAGGACACGAGCTGCTGTGGAGGCTCTGCTTTTCTGGAGGATGTGCTGTGCATATTTCATTAATCAAAATCCAGTTAACCAGATTTGGAAAGACGGCAAGAGCCAGCGCAGTCCAGCAATAATTAATATCTATAATTCGGGCAGCTAATGTCTGACACGTCTACACACGTCTGGGTAGACGTCAAGACTTGACAGAATCTTAGAGATTGATAATGGATAGGCTAAATAACCTATCCCCCAGAACAATTCAACGTGCATGGACTGAAACATCTGGGTTGTAATTTTTTGTCTGTATAGATTATAACTCCTGGACATGAGCAATCAAACTTTCTACATACTTTCGTGATAAAGTGTTGGAAAATGTGCATGCTCCTAAGCCATGTATTCTTTCACATATCAACATGTCGTTGCTGTGTAAGATTTCAAAGCTTTAGGTCCAACCTCTTCACGTCTGGAAGCAAAGGCCGATGATCTTGGGACAAATACATCCATCTCCTTAAGTCACTGAGGTTGTTGGCTGCCTCCTTGGTGGTAAGGCCTCAGGAGTGGAAGAGATACGTCCTTATCTTATGTCTTGGGATGCTGCAGGACTACATCGCAGTGTGTGCAGTGATGCTTTCACTGCCTCGGACCGTTGTGGTGAAGAGGGAGCTGAGTCAAAAGCCAAAACTCTCGATTTACCGGTTAATCTTCGATCCCTCCCTCACCTAGGGTCATGAGCTTTGGGTAATGAGCGAAAAGGCGAGATGGCGGATACAACCGGTCAAAAGCTTCCTCTGCAGAGTGGCTGCAGGCGCTCACACGGGAGGAGCTTGGAGTAGAGCCACTGCTTCTCCAGGTCGAGAGGTGAGGTGGCTCGGGTTCCAGATGCCTCCCTAGGGAGATGTCCCAGGCACGTCCCACCGGGGGGAAAACCCCGGGAAGTCCCAGTACCCGTTGGAGATGTCTCTCAGCTGGCCTGAGAACGCCTCGAGATTCCCCCTGATGAGCTGCAGATGGAAGTCTGAGTGTCTCTGCCTAGACTGCTGGCCCTTCAACCTGGCAATGGATAAAGTGTAAGAAAATGGAAGGACGTAACAGTAGTTCTGCAAACAGTCTTTGGTGAAATGTCACTCACACAAATACACATTTGTTGCAGATTTCAGAGATCCCCGTGTATGAAGTCATACATTTCAGTGTCATCGTTGCGCACGTTACAGCAGCAGAAGATTTTTATATAATTAAAATAAAATAGTAAAATAGGATACAATAAAACAAAATAAACTCTGGAGCTATAATTGCACTTGGTTCAGAAGTATTAACAAATGTGTGTATTGTACTTTAACAGCGTAGAATATGAGCAGAATAAACAATATCAGCAGGTAAAGTGACTAACGAATGCCATATTGTAATAACGCCTGATTTACTTTTCATAACAAGTACAACATGCAAGGACAATATTGTTTTGCATCAGACAAACCCTTATGAGTCCCAGTTGAGGGGAAATGGGACTAAGGCGACAAATAACCATAGCCACTTAGAACTTTGATAATATTCATATTTATTACAAGAGTAAACAAAGGGTCAATATAAAAAGTCAAATGCAAAGTGTAAAATACACTTTGTGAATTGCAAAATCAATGTAAGCAAGAACTGGCAAAAAAGTTCAACAGAGAAACACAGTGTAGTGTGTTGGACAGTAACATCAAAGTTAATGCTTATCTTTAAGGCGCGGGTTAAGTGTCAGTAATACTGCTCACAGGTCACACTTAATACCTAAAATGATGTCAAATAAAATGTACAATTCAAGCTAAATCATGGTTACGGCTATAACAAATAAACAGAATAAACAGTTATAACGGCCATAACAGTAAAATTCAAGTATCCCTGTTCCTCGCTCTGAGCTCGTCTCATTCTGAATGTTCAGTGTTTGGGAATCACATATTTTGATGTGAAGCATAGAAAAGACACAGTTACAAATTATACATTCCCATAACATCAAAAAAAGGGTTTTGTTTATTTATTTCCATTTTTAAATAATATAAAAGGAGAAAAAGCCAGACCATGAGTTAAATGAAGGTGAAAATAGCTGCGTTTTTAAGGTTGTGTTTGAGAAGAAATGGGCTTTTTGAGTTCACAGCCGCTGCTAATACTTGTCACCCCCCACAGCTCTGCAGATAATACTTCTGTGTTCAGACACTAAATACCGAGGTTATAGATTTGACTGCATGTACAGGCACAAAACCGGAGGATATCCATTATTGGTACTGTTTATTTTCCACTTGGGCTCCTTTTGGAAAGTGCGTGGGTCATCTGTGCAGCTCAGGCAGCTCTGATCAAAGGTGTGACCTCAGCCCAGGAGCAAAGCTGCAAAGTATTCCTTGAAACATTTCTGCATCCATAGGGTGGCCCGTGTCATCTCCATATTGCTTCACTTGTTACCTAGCAAAAGAGAAAAAAAAGAATAAAGTGAAAATTGACACTTTATTTGTTTGATCACCACTGTATGTTTAGGGCTTTCTATTAATTGAATTGCAAACATAACAATTAGTACCTAAAAACACTTGTGCTATGTTCTTCTAGCCTTCTGAATGTGAGCGAGTTATTTCTAATTTCAGGGTCCTAGATACCGCTTAGAAGGGTTAGAATACTCCCCACTGCTGAATAACATTGATAGAAGTAATACTTGTATCCATTTATGTCCAATCCATTTTAGCATTTTTTTTTGAAGTAATTGATTAGTAGTGCCAACTAATTTGATCTACCAAAATGTAACTTTATGCCGATAATTTCATGATTCAGTATCCAAACTTTTGCACTTCTATACATAGCTCCCATTTGTGGGCAACAGACCCATCACACAAATACTGTCTAAAACTATTTCAGTGAGCCCAGATAAGCACTGAGGGGGGTAACCTATCCTGTCAAGGGTATAGGTGACTCACTGGTGTTTTATCAAGATGCTAATTATTATGCATTTCACAGGTATGCCAAGGTTGGCCACAATGAAAGCCCACTTTGAAATGTTCAGTTTGATCAGACAATAATGCTGACTGTGGGAAAAGAAATGTTGCCCTCGATTTGAATGTATGTGCCTCTGTCATCTCCAAAGGTATTTTAGAAACCAACCAGATCTACAACCACAGACCATGTGTCACCTGGCCAGAACCTCCTCAACCACATGATCACCTCCAAGATCATCTGAAAACAATCACCCGCACAGCTGCTGCAACAATCAGATTGCATAACCGAAAATGTCTGCACAAACGGTCAAGAACGTCTCAGGGAAGCTCATGTGCATGCTTGTCATCCTCATCACGGTCTCCACCTGACGTCACATTCTCGACTGGACATATGCTCGCATTCAGACGCAGACAGCATGCGTGGCGTTGCATGGGCGGTTTGCTCATGTCAATGTTGTCGATCAAGTGGCCCAAAGTAGCAATGTGGTTCTAGTCTGGTCTGGCTTATGTCATCGACAACACACACAGATGCGTTCAGATGACACATTCAATGCACAGAGACACAGACACTGATCCTGAGGCCCATTGTAACGCCTTTCATCTAAGACTATCAGCTCATGTTTCAAGGACCTGGAAGTGGAACACATCCCAGTTTTTGGCAGACCCTCTGACATGTCACCCGTGGAGCATGTTTGGGATGCTCTGGATTGCCGTGTACGACAGCGTGTTCCAGTTCTGCACGTTATCCCTCAACTTTGCACAGTCCTTGAAGAGGAGCAGACCGACATTCCACAGGCTACAATCAACAACATTATCAAGTGTATGTGAGGGCGATGGGCTGCACACCACAGACAGACAAACCAAGCAAATCAGAACATTTCACAGTGGCCTTTTAAGCACATACGCCTCATTCAGACCGTCTCTTAGGACAAGGCTTGGATTATCTCGGCAAAGAAGTGCGCTTTAGTTACAAAGTTAGACACATTTGCGACCATAATTAAGTAAAAATGGAGTGTTGCGTTTACATTTTTTGTTTAGTAGACAATCTCATTTCAAGCCAGGTGTGTTTAAAACGGTTACAAGTGAAGAAAAAATTATAATAAATACCAATACTAAGACTAATATTCCATCGTTTTGTCTGCCTCTCTGTAGAATGATTATTCCCCACATTACTGTTTAAAGTTACGCCAATTTTTTTCAATAGTCAAGTCACTGCTTTTAAACCAGGCATGTTCAAACTCTGGCCCGGGGCCAATTGCGGCTCTCTGTTCCATTTTATGTGGCCCTCTGCTGCTAACACAAAGTTGAGACACTTTGACAAGTCCAAATAAAATGCAGCAGTGGTGTGCATCAATAAGGACGCATCATTACCCATTTTAAATTCCAGAATCCAGTAAATCCAGCTGAAATCCAGATATTAAAATCCAAGTTGTCAGCCCCAAGTCAAGTCTCGTGAACTAAAGTGGCCCTGTTACTAAAAAGTTTGGACACCCCTGTTTTAAACCATTGAACTACTTTGAGTTGTAAGAGTGCCTTTAACATTAGCAGAATGTTAGTTGCTGAAGGTTGCAGCTGGTTCACTACGTTGTTCTGTTATGAGTCATTAGGAGAATAAGAAAAGGATTGGGATTCTTTTCTTACATCCAAACCTGTCTGCTCCTTGCTTTGGTTTAAATGTGTTGTGTTTCTGTTTGGAAAAGCTCATTGCGCTTCACCTTCTCCTCTTTTCAGCCTCTGTCAGGGTCCTCTGTCTTTGAGAGCCATGTTGGGGGAGTAGAAGAGAACATTGGCGTCGTCCTCGTCATCGCTGAGGTCGGCCAGGTCCGCCTGAGTGTAGCGCACAGCCCCGAGGTGGTATTCTCCGATCCGAGCCTTGTCACAGAGTCTTGACTGCAGAGCCAGCTAATAGATGGGAAACATAGACAAGTATTTGTTATTATAATATACGGAACTAGGGCTGGTTAGCATTCCAGAACCGAAACAATTTGAAGTTCTGCTTATGTAAAGTTATCTTTCATTTTGCAGATCTGAGAATGTGGACAGAATAAATACTAAAACTAAGAGCGACAACAAACCATTAAAGAACTGGTCAAAAAGTTGTTTTAAAGGTATATAGGAGGATTTTCTACCTCCAGGTGGATCATCAAGACTATTGGTCCTCCCAAATGTCAATCATTCTGGTGATCCGTGCTCGTCCAATAAGACCAGAGAGTTTTGTTCAAAAAGTGGAGAAAATTTGGGAAAATCCTCCTATATACCTAAGGACCATTGGATTTAAATATTTTTTTTGTGTGGCAAACTTGTGTACTATTAGATTTTAAAAGTCACAATTTAATTCATAATGAGTCTTTAACTAAATAAAATGCAGAGTGTAGTAATTAAAGGTCCCATATTGCGCTTCTATGCTTTAAACATCATCAGTGTTATTTGGACATGCCCAAAGTAGATTTTTTATTTATTCCTTCAAGCTTAAGTCAGAGAGCAATCTTTCTCTCTCATTCTCGAGAGGCAGCAAAACACCTTGATTCAATATGTGACGTGAGAAGCCCGCCTCCAGAGGATGATTGACAGCGGGGAGAAGCTGAAACCGCGAATCAGCACAGTCTTTGGTCAGCGCGTGCTGCCTCTTCGAGTCCAACGTGTGGTCCATAAACTGTAAATTTTAGTTGTTAATGGACTGGACTTTTTGTCACAGGGAACTGCCTTTGAAATTTGCAACGCATCTGTTTTTCTGCGAGTGACACTTCAGCAAAGACTGTTCCAGAACAACGGAATAACCACACAAAACCACACAAAAAGACGCTAACAGGAACCCAAAATCTGAAAGTACAATGCCGTATGTCACTGTTAACGAAATAATTAGGGTCTGATTCTGGATTGAGGACAGTGACAGATCGCCATTGTTGGGAAAAGGTTATTGTCAAATGTGAAATGACTATGGACCTGGTGAAATCTGAACAGTTAGTTTAGTAGTTCGTTATTTGCCTCCGAGTCAGCATGAGGCTGCGTCACCGTGCGGGTTGGGGGAGGCGGGCTAACAGGGGAAGGAGCACAAATCCAGCCGTTTCAATTTAGATGACATCACCTCCATGCAAGAAATGGCTATAATTTCACAAGTTTGGAGTGTTGTATGGTGTATCATCAAAATTATTATCTCTGCTTAGGATGGACAGTGAAGATAAAGAGCGAAATGTGGACCCTTTAAGCACTGTTTTTGTGAAGTTGCATTTTATATAAATCCACACAACTCCACAATACTTATACTCATTATGGAGATAGGAGAAAGCTTCGGCCTGAGACAAAAGATCGAGAGGTGAGCTATAATGCACAGCCATAGGCATTTTTACTGTATGGTCAGAATGTAGATCAATATCAGGCAGAGACCGAACCAAAAAGGGGACGATGGAGTGTGGAAAGAGTAATATGTGGGAGGGAGATGCAGCACAGTGATGGGACTCAAAGATAGAGGAATGCCTCAGATTATCACAAAAGGTATAGAGAAGAGAGAAAAAGAGAAACAAACAGTATACAGAGATTTTGGAAATAATCCCTTTCACTTCTCCCACATCTGTTCAATATATAATGACCAGTGACGTGTGGTTCAGGGGGGGCAGGTGAGCCTCTCCTGCAATTCTGGAAAAAAATGTACCAGAGTCTGCTGCAGACAGCTAGCGAAACCCGAAAGGATACACCACTTTGTTTTTACTTCTTAAAGCTCACTAGGTTTATTTCTACACTCAAACTCATCTGCACTGAAAAATGAAACTGGTCTGAACTGAAATGGTTAATGGAGTTCATTTATAAGGTAAGACCAATTAAGCACTTTTAAATGTGCTTTTCACTTTTGCGTTTTATATTCCGCTGTAGCCAAACAAGTGCATAAGCCGCTCTGTGGGTCCTGTTGATAAATATGTAAATCTTATTGGGATGAAGTCAGTGCCTCGCCAATCACCAACTTCACCACACGTCACTGAGAATGACCAAGTGAAGAAATGTTTGTGAATGTTTTACAAAAACAATATCAACACAGACATATTATGTGTATATCCCTGACACTTGGCACATGTGTGTATAGTTTTGACAGATCAACTTGATGAGAATCCTGCTTATGGTTATTTCAATTGATGTAACAACTTGATTTGGGAAGACACAGACCTGTCTGGATGGGCCCACAGCTGACAGTGCATAAATCAAGCCATAATAATAAAAGTAATAAAAATAATTTGCTCTGCAGAAGGTAACAATCTGTGCCATCGGCCTCTACGGCCACCACCATCGTGTTTTAGGTGATGGGACAAAAAGAATAGGATAGGGAGGAAAAGTTAGTGTATGTATGTATGTGTGTGTGTGTGTGTGTGTGTGTGTGTGTGTGTGTGT
>JAPMNZ010913642.1:0-18316 GCA_029875035.1 Pomatoschistus microps
AGCAGAGACGCCCAGACTTCCCTATCCACACACACCTCCTCCAGCTCGTCCGGGGGGACCCCAAGGCGTTCCCAGGCCAGCTGAGAGACAAAGTCCCTCCAGTGTGTCCTGGGTCTTCCCGGGGCCTCCTCCCGGTGGGACGTGTCCAGAACACCTCCCCAGGGAGGCGTCCAGGAGGCATCCAGAACAGATGCCCGAGCCACCTCAACTGGTTCCTCTTGATCTGGAGAAGCAGCGAGCTCCTCCCGTGTGACTGAGCTCCTCACCCTATCTCTAAGGGAGCGCCCAGCCATTCTGCGGAGGAAGCTCATTTTGACCGCATGAATACGCGATCTCGTTCTTTCGGTCATTACACATAGGTGAGGGAGGGAATGTCCTGTTGTGTGTGCGGACTGGGTCGCGAGGTCTCCGCCTTCAACTGCTGCCCTGCCTCGCTGCACCTTGCCGCCACAGACCCCTCTGCGGGTGGTGGATCCACAGGAGGGTCTGCCCACATTGTCCTTTCGGGCTGAGCCTCGCAAACCCGTGGGCTAAGGCCCGGCCACCAGGAGCTCGCTTTCGAAAACCCGACCCCAGGCCTGGCTCCAGGGTGGGGCCCCGCCTGTGCCATGCCGGGCGACGTCACTGATCTCAGAGTAGTGCTGTCTATTAAATGGGGCCTATAACCTCAACCGATGTGTATTACTGGGTTGCAGCTGACGTCACGCAGCGCGTCCTCCGAGGGTCAGGAAGTAAAACTCCCCTTTTAAGAGATGTAAATATTCACGGATTCCGAGTCAAAATTCTTCGTTTTTTGTGGCGTGTACAGTTGTGGCAATGGCTCGCATTAAGTTTTGAACTTATGGAGTTTCTATTTTGCTAAAATGTATTGTGTAAGGGGTGTTGATTTTTAGGAATATGCCTAAAAAGGAACAGAAGAAATACATTAGCAATAGCAACCTGCGTAGCATCTGCCACAGCTGACAGTCCACAATCTTCACTTGGCTGAATTTCATAGATTCAATGCTTTATTATTTTGTGGTATACGGTTGTAGTAACTGAGGCAAAAGGGAGAAAGAAATGTTATTTTTTCTTTTGTCTCAAACCAAGGTGTTTTTATAAAAAAAACTAAAAGCAGACTGTACTATCTTAGCTGTTAGCTCACTGCTGTGAAACTTTTTATTATTTACAGCTTGACAAATGTATTATCATTAATGAGGCTGGCTTTAGTATTACTTCAATTTAATTCAATAGCCCCAAATCACAACAGTAATTATCGCAGATGACTATACAAAATCGCCAACACAGATCAGGGAATCAAACATTCCAAATCACAAAATCAAAATGTGGAACACATAGGTATTGGTCCATAGGCAGGAGTTGACCAAAGTCCATGAATGTTGATAAATGGTTTAGAAGTTACTGAAATTCTGAACCATCAGTGATGTATTTTCTTTATAACAATAAGTATTTTTCCTCCCCTAAGTTGGACAGCAGTTTTTGATATGATTTTAACCTGAGGCCAGTTCTTGATCTCTGAGAAAGTCCAGTCCACAAAAGGATCTCAATGTGAACTCATCGCCCCTGATTCATCTGCTGCCAGCCGGTACTATGCATTCATCTGGAAGAAATATGCATTCATAATTGTATTTTTAATCACACCAAATAGATAGACAAAGAGAATGCCATAGAGAGAGGGGGAGGGGTGGGTTATTCCTAGAGCTCGCATGCTATTATTGCCCTGCCTCATCAAACCTTTCGCAGCAGATATATTTTAATGTGCTGAAGAAGGTTTTCTACAATAACTGATAATGTGTATGGGTTTGAACCATGGATGAAGTGCCACATGCTAGCCAAGGTTGTATTATATCATCTGGATAGGGTAATGCTAGCTTAAACCTGTCTCTACCATGAACAAGGGGACACCTGCGACAATGGCTCGTCCTCAGTTGACGGGGAACTTACAGCTTTTACAATTTTCATCCTGGTCCCTTGTCATCCTGAACGGTTTTTTCTATCAAAATCAGTCTTACACATATGTTGTGGAACAAAATCTTCTTGTTCTCGTCTCGCTTGAGCTTTTTTCTGGTGTGCTGATTAGTCAGAACACTCACATAACTCTATGAGCATGAACACATGGGATATGTTGCTCTGGTCCCACGGATGTAGAACTACTGCGCATGACCAGGGAACCAGAGCGGCCAAAACATGTCACTTCCGCTAATGTTTGGGACAACCATGGTGCGAGCATGCATCAATGAGCCATTGATTTGAATGGGCAGACACCTTGGAGACCCGTGCTTGGTTTGAACTCCAGACAGCACACTTTATTTAATAATTTCTTATGCCTGTGGGTTTCTTTTACTATTCCATCATGGAATTATTTGTAGGTTATCCTAACTGGTCTAGTACCTATGTACTATATAGTATTTATCTGTTGATGATCTCTACACAGTAGGAGGTGGTCGCTCTACCTTGGAAGGTATGAGGAAAATGAGACTTGTATAGAAAGGAAGGGTCTCATTATAAGCATGTCTGTTCTGTTGTCTTTCTTATACGCTCTCACAGATATGCGTCCATCTGTCTGCTAAAGAGGGAGGGTCCTCTATATCTTAATGCCATTACATAAATTTTTAAATAATGTTATGCAAATCAGAAATGACAGGAGATTATCTCCTTGGGACCTTGAAAGGCATTCGTCAGTTCTTATTCCAATAACCCTGGAAAATAGCCCAGACATCCTGAGGAGAGAAATATGGCAGGGTGTGACAGTCAGCTGCAGCTCAAAGACGAGACAGTGAGAAAATGTCGGCTATTAAAATCAATTTATCCAGGAAGCAATGAAAAGAAACCACAGTGCAAAAAAACCTCCTGGGACCTCTCTGGGTCCTGAAAGAGAAGAATGGATGATGGGATTGCCACATGCCAAGGTGAGGCATGACTCAAAACAGCTTCTTGTTAAGGCCCTCAGAAACTATACTGTAAACTCTATCACATATTATGATCCCCAACATTATCAGATTCAGCCCACAACAAAGAATAATATAATCTCATAAATACTGTACTCCTCGCTGCAAGTGTGTGGCTTTGCACAAAAGGAGAGGTGTGGCTACAGCAATGATGAAGTGTCACAAAGACGTTACAAAGAAAAATTTGCAATGCTGCAACCTTAGCAGAAGGGTTATCAAGTGAGTATAGACAGGTCAGGCTCTGAGGCAGACTCTTCAGGAAAGATGTCCTGTATGAGAAGCTGAAGCAAATATTGTACCTGGGCTTGAGCTAACAGTTCAGTAGAATTTGTCCCTCTGTCGTTATCCCAGCCCTAATTGTAATTAACTGTGCCTGCTCAACATGGACAGTTTTACAGTGGATAAAGTTACTATCTCACAGTCAAAAACTAATGCTAATATTATGTTAGGACCAAAGCCATTACACACAACTCAGCTCTTGTCTGTCTCCAGTGCTCAGGGCTAACAATTAACATCATGCCAGCTCCCAAGCACGAGGCGCGCAGACTTGTCTTTTCATTAATTATTGATGGCTCTAATTGAGGTTTTTAGGCATTACAGAGATTCCTGCTGAGTTATCCATTTTACGCTATAAAGTATAGTGCAGGCAGACGCTAGGAAATCATTCTGTGTTCATAAAATGTAGTTACTTCATATTATGTAAAGTTACTAGAATAACTAAGAATACAGATAATTTATTATTTCAGACATATGTTAAGTGATGAGGAAATATAGTATTACACGCTTTAACAGAAGCCTGTAATACTATACGTCTTAAGTGATTAAGATGTACTTGTGAGAATCTGGGTTCTCTAGGTATATTATAGTGTGTACATGTATAATGTATTTGTGTGTGTGCATGTGTGTACGTGTGTGTGTGTATTATATGTATATATTTTCTTTTTTTTATTTGTTTGATTTGGTTTTTCTTTTCTACAGTATTCAACATTCATTTATATGTGTGCCAGTCTGCCATGTACTCCTTGTTTTCACACTGAAAGAAGCCTGAAAGCTCCCCTAGTGGAACCACAGGAGAATTACCTCTGAGATCTTCACCGTGCTCAACAGTAAACACAGTAATGACAAAGAAAATAGCAGACACCCCATTTTTTGTCTCAGTCTCAGCAGTCCAACTGTGCGACTGCTATTTTTATTTGCTTACATATATATGTAAAATCAGAGCCTTGTTTTTGGAACATGGTGTAAGCTCAAAAAGTGTGTGTAGGTATTTAGTGTCTGCAATTCAAGTACAATGTTCTCATCAGCCACTACTAAATAAAATACAAGTGTTGAGGGAGCGCCTTATTTATTTTCTCTGTGGTTATTCTCTGCCTTCCCTAAGACTATATTCAGCCTTTAAAGCAATCTGTTTAGCTCCAGGAAAGTAGGTTGCAATTCCTCTCTTTAATTATAAAGTGAAGAATTGCATCTGGCCAAAATGTTCAGGTTTTGTGTTAAAGGCTGAATTATTATTGAGAATTGTGTGTTCATTTAAAGGCTACTTTTTATTTTAGAATCTAATCTAACTGGAAATGCTTTTGAGCATACGCTGTGCTAATTATTAGAATACTGCTGGTGATGTTCAGTGTGACATCATGGAGGTTAAACATGTCCTTTCCACAAGCAAGAAAGTCTCATGTCCGTACACATGTAAAGCCTGTGATGCAGCTTTTCCCTTGTGCAGAGCACTCCCATGTGCAGTGGCGCAGAGGGACTTTTCATGAGATTTGCAGCGGACACAAGGGTCACGTTAGCACCTCAATGCAATCATGACTGTCAGCAGAATCCTTTTAGGTGCATCTCATTTAAGGCGTAATTCTTTTATTGTATTCCCTAAGTGTAGGATAATCTAATTGTCTTAATTTGTCGAAGAATCTTATTTTGCAGGATCCCCACAGCAGATTTTTAAAGAGGCCTTGTTGTGTTGGGTATCTGTGCCATTTCTTTTACACAAACCCACTCCTTTAAAGCAGGGTGGCTTAGTGTCGAGCACTTGTCCCTAACAGCAGTTCATAAATTACCTACAACAAGCAAAGATATGTACACCAGGCAAAACCTGTCCGCTCAGTCCAAACCAAGCCAAGCTCAAAAGCTGGATATGGATGGCACCCACTGCTTCTCGCAGGTTTTCTTACTCCTTACTCTTACCCTTCACATTTCTCGGAACCACATCAAATGGCGTATCAAATGGATGCTATTACTCCACTCCTGTGTTATTTTCTCCTTCTTCCTCTGTCTAGGCACTATTTTGTTCTGTGGATCAGAATCTGTTCATTAAGAAAGGGAGAGTGTGTCACCTGCCACTTGGCCTTCTCATCGTATGACACACGGTGGCACAGCATGGCTGTCATCACCTCCATCTTCATGGATCATGTGACCAGATTATCTCACTACTGGCTCCCATTTCCCACATTCTCATATGCTGCACTGAAAACAGATCACTCACAATCAGGATTAGAACGGCCATTTGTGTAACAAGACCACGACCTACAATTTCCAAAACATGTGTCAGAGAAATGCTTAGGTCAGTTCTTGCTGACTCAGAGGTTAATGTATTACACTGACTTTGATCGGCCGTGTCCCAAATCTCCCCAAGTCTCCAGCTCATAGAAGTGTGTAGATATTTGTGTTAGTTGCACCATACTGTACTTTATAAATATTTTTCCTGGGTTGGAGTTTGGATCACATGTAACTCATTATGTGTGTGGTTATGGACAGATGAGTTTCTGCAGAGCGTAGCTGCACCCATGCATGATGCTAATTATGGGACATTTCCATTGTCCTTGTTCTGTGGCTTCACTCTGGTGAGTGCTACAACAAGACATCTGGTTGCACGTTGGCACGGCCCTTCATGTGGTTGCTCCAAGTTCTGATTATGGGACAACATTTAGTCGTCTGCTTTTGGTCGTTTTCTCTACGTTCTTGATGTATGTTTAACAGAGTGGCTTTGGGTCAAATTGGGCGGTCACTCCCGTAGATATCGGATTTTAAAACAAGAATGCATCCACCCAGGTAATGCATTTTCTGTTTTGGGGCTTTTGATATATTTGTTATCATTGCTAAACATATATACATATATTCTATTGTTTTATAAATCTTGAAATTACATTGTGATGCAGGCAACTTTTCTGTCTGCTCTATAATTATGATTATGAAAAAAATGCTTTATCAATCAAAGTATGTTTGATAGAATAATTTGAAAAAATAGTTTGTAAACATTGCATGAAGTGTTGTTTATCAGTATAGATATTTATACAAAATCAGATTTGTTCACTCTCCTGTCCCTGTTCCGGTTGTTGTGCGCTGCTGAGTGTTATTGCCCTCTTCGTGCAGGAAAATATGCTGTGATTTCCATCGACCCGTCCTCCAATCAATGCTTTTAAAATCTTAAGACACCTTTTACTTAAGAGCAAAAGCATGCATTTTATGTTTTGACATGGTTGTATTGATTTGGGCGGGTGGTGAGATGAAGGGGTGTGGTAGAGCATAAAGGGGGGTGTTGACCTCTCCTCCCATCTCTGTGCCAGTGTCTAGTAACACTGCCATCCTTAATGGCTTTCCTATGCTTTACCCCCCTCCTCCCCACTTCTACTCTTCTGTGGATCTCTTGCACTACGCCATCCCATCCTCTTCTGTCTATTCTCACCGGACGCCCCCAACCACCAGCACCACCCATTGTACTCTGTCCTCCCAGTACTAATCAATACTCCCTCCGTCTGCACCCCACGTCACTCACATTTGGCCCACTGATAAATAATGGATGGGGGCTCTCACATCACATCTAAAATTTCTATTGTGTTTGTCAATGGCTGATCAATACTTCACCTCGGCTCATCCTCAAAGCTCCACGCGCCTTTTGGCTCTGTCCACTTTCATCCCTCTCGTTTCTTCAACTAGATTTTGTTTGTTTATGATTTATTTATCTGTCCTGGATTTGCCAGAAGTGTTTCAACAAGGTCTCATTGGACTGTGACAAAAAGTGCATGCATGGTCACATTCTACGTTTTAGTTTCTTTCACATTTTATACAGTATCCAACTTTTTTGGTTTCATACATATATTGTGTTTGACCCAATAGATTGAGTCTTGTTTAAGTAACATTGTGTGAACCAATAAAACCACAACACACTGACTGTTATAATTTACATATTGATTGCAAATTGGCAATTTTTTTGGTGGAAAAAAGAGAACACCAGCCTGGTCAACTAGAGATAGAACCAAGCAGTGTGTGAGCTATAATCATTGATAGAATTATGAAGTATTTTTTTGTGGTTTCAAAGGTAGGTACTCCAGTATACAGGAGTAGTTGATCCTTACCATCATGTGTCTCCTGATGTATGTTGCATTAGGCAATATGTCTTCTATTTTTTACTTAACATAACAAATCAAAACTTTGACAGGAGTTTTGAACATAAAAGGAATTAGATGTAGTATTAGTTGACTGATTTCGTGCCTCGGTTTTATTGATGTGTTCCATCGCCTGCATTTCTGGTAAATGGACACTCACATAGAGCTTACTGGTAAAGCACAAAATTGCTCACTGGGATACACATGTTGCAGCTTTCCTTTCTCACACTTACACTATCCACTGTGCTGCTTTACTTAACCACACGGGTCATAGCAGAGCCACGGATGTAATTTAAGTGGCGTTGGGCTTATCGCTGCCTAACGCTGGGCTGTGATCTGTAACCCTGTGCAACACCTGCTGCTAACACCCCAGATCTCACCTCCCACCTGCTGATGAAGGCGGCTGCGGCTTCACTCGCTGTGGCTGCCCACTCTTTTTACCACCTCTTAACCCCTGACACGCTCCTTTAAGTGAAAGTCTGGAATGTGTCTGTCCACTTCAGCCATGGAAGCCGGGACTCTTAAGTCATTACCTTAAGTAACATGTGATCCACCTGTCAGCAACATAACAGGGACACATTTAGACTTTGTGTTATGGTATATTTTAAAGCTAGGGTACCTACATTTCTTAATTCTGTTTTTGTCCCAAATGAAATGTGAACAAAAATAATGTCATATAAAGAGCCCTGTGAGCCACAATTTGAAACCATTGGGCTGAGAGCTGATTGGCTGAGTGGGGGTATCCGAGGCTAAAACAACATACATGTTTTTACTGCAGATAAATGCGCAAATGTGACTTGTAGCAATTCAAGTGGAAAACCGTTAATACAGTCAATGGTCAAAGGGACTGCCTCAATGATTACTATACAAACGTATTGTTTTATTGCAATATTTATTGGCTGTAAAAGAAAAATTGCAATAGTTGATGTATTTTTAGGTGTAGAGGATTCAATGTGTATGCGGATGACTTTTACTGGGCAGCACAGTGGATGGCACTCTCGCCTCTCAGCAAGAAGGTCCTGGGTTAGAATCCCGGAACAGGGCCTTTCTGAGTGTAGTTTGCATGTTCTCCCCGTGTCAACATAGTTTTCCTCTGGGTACTCTGCTTTCCCCTACCACTAAAATCATGCACAATAGCTCTGGCATGCGCCTCCTATACTGGCGACCCCGCTCCCATCTGTGTGTGGAGTGAGAGGCAAATACCCCAATAATAACAATTGTGACTCTGGTCTGTGAAAGGCGGTATATAAAGATTACTTACTAACTTATTTACTTACTTAATATCATGCTGTAGTGTACCATCAGTGGCCTAAAGTAGTTTCAATAATAATCAAAATTAGTTGTCGCGACAGGTCGAGTGATCTGTTTTCTTTCTGTCGTCAACTCAGAGCTTGGCCTCTATCATTCCTTCCACCCCTCCACCCATTTATTTTCATAGGCCGCCATACCATGCGTGTGTCCATATCTGAAAACATTCTAGCAGACAGGAGCATGGTGGGCGGGAGGACAATCTCCCACCAAGCCAAGGGTCAGTGGCTTTTATCTTTTGTCTGACCTCATTGTAGATCTTATTTATCTGAGCAACAAATGAGAGATGAGAGGTGCTGCTGCAAAACGTTGAATCATGTCTGCCATGTCCATTTCTGAAAGGGTAACAGTGGGAACAGGAAGGTCAGGTGCGATGAGAAAAAGCTTTGAAATAGATCTGCAGCTTTGTTGACAATATAGGAGTCAGTCACTGTATACAGTATACACAATAATTATATTGTAGTGAATTTGAACATGAACAAATTTGTTCTGCATATTTTGTATTCAATGACACCTCTTATTGGTCTGTACAGCTTTCAACAGCTTTCGCATCTGTCTAGGATAACCTTTTTCAATCCATGAACACTGTACAAATGGCCCTTTTGTTATCAAACATTTAGATCCAATATTTCTTCAAGCTCTAATAAATACTGGAGCACTATACTGTTTAACTGGCCATGTTTTCTGGAACACTGACACATTTAAGCGGTAATCCTAACTCCATATAGTTACAAAATCACAGTGAATGCCTGCCTTACACCAGCTTACTCTAATCGTCACACCTTCCTGCTCAGGTGAGAGTTTGTGTGGAGGAGGTGGTGTCATCTCCTTTCTGAGCCGTCAGTTCAGATTTGCCTCTGTGCACACCAAGACTTCCTGATTTGTGTGACAAACACAAATGCCTTGAAATTCCCAGAGCCCCAGCTCCTTACCAGCCTTATACCTTGTAATGCATTATTCACATTCATACACATACACACACACACACACACACACACACACACACAGACAAACACACACACACACACACACACCTCTCTTCACCACAACCTTCTCACATCAGCAGAGGGACAGCCACCACTATATGGCAGAAAATCCATACGTCCGTGACATCTTTGCCTAAAGTGGGCAATTACTGATATTGGTACTAGTACAAGCCAGTATACTTTTCACTCGATAGTATGGCTAAGTGTTAACAATTTTATAAACTGTGATTTTTTCATCGTGCTGGCTTTGATGATACTATAGCATATAAGGGACATTTCTTTTCTAAATTGATGCCTCTAAACACTCATGGAACAAGCTATTCCATAGAACTGTAATATACCATATCTGTTCTATAGTTGATGGATGAATATTGCCACATTATTCACTGGTTAGCTGGTGTGTGAGACTGTCATGCTAGGGCCTACACCAGCTAAGCCCCAGGTGCATAGCGTGGCCTTGGTCCCTGTGGCGGCCTGATATGCTGCTGCAGCTGAGCACTTAGGTTGGTGTGCTGGCCGGTGACGCTGAAAAACGAGAGCTGTCATAACGTAATTGTGTAATAACTGTGCTTGGTGTCACTTTCAGCAATTAATGGAGGCACTGTGACTGGGCTGCGTAAATCTGCAATGTGCATGAGCAGCTCGGAACTGAGGTGGGATTGTCTTGTGTCTCTATGAGGGCCCTTATTGTAATCACACAACAAGTAGCAACATATAACTGACAGTAGTAAAGCAAAACTATTACTACTTTAATGATTAATCAATGGAAAGATCCCCTTTAACATTTTTTGGTTCTGTTTTGATTGTTACCTTAAGTCAACATTATGTGTGCTGCCCTGGCCCCTGTTCAGCCCAATTTAACTGATAACTGAACCACTCTTGTGCATAATTTCTAAAATGTAATTGATCTTTATTTATTTTACAAATGCTGAAATCAAAGAAGTAAAGAAAGATGGAGACATTTTTGCTAAAAGCTAAATCTCCCGATCCTTTAGCCCATGTTCTCTTTTTTCTTGTGACACTTCAGTTTACTTCCAAAATAGTTATTGACACCAATTGTGATCTATAATGCATTCACATTTCCATATTAACGACATGGATTTAGAATATAAAGCGTTTGTGAGTAGATCTTAGTGACAGAATGAAAGCAGCACAGCGGTGATCAAACAAGACAATGTTCCAGGTCATGTCTCCTCTGTGTGTCTGTCAAAGCTGCTCCGGAGACATTTAGGAAAGCATTCAGACTGAAGGGAAGTCTCTAGAACCAAATCACTCAGTTTTCCCTCTCGTCCCTATCCGCCCCACGTCAAAATATGGCATCTGTCACAGTATTCCAGTGTGGGCGATACAGGCCCAACCATGAATGTCTTGTAACCTGTTAAATTCACCTAGCCTTGAATAAGTTTGCCTTAAGACTTCTTTAAAACGCAACACAAATATACGTGCCGTGACATGTATGCTGAACAATTAAAGCAAATAGCCTAAAATGACTGGAGCAGAGTTGAATAGGAATAATCTACGCTGCCTTGTGATCAGGCCAAGTAATGGTTTAGGGAGAGTACTTCTAACGACTCGCTCAGACTTATAAGGGATGACTGACGACAATAAAGGAAACCACCCGTGTCTCCTACAAATTACCTTTGCACACTGCCAATTGTGAAGAGCTAAACATGTTAGTTTGTCTAAGAGAAGAGATTGTTCCAACTGCCAATAATGTGAGTATTAGACGGTAATGACAAATATGTTGTTTTCTTCCACTACTCTATGAGCAAAATTCAGGAAAAAAAGTAATACAAAGTTGAACTACGACCAGCTCACTTTTCACTGTCAAAATGTGACTCGACTTACATTCCCAAACTTGAATTCATGAAAAGTTTTGTCTTACTGCATTCTATCTGCTTCCACATCATATATTAGTTTCACTTCAAATAATATGGGTTACACTTTTACCCAGTATTCCAACTTTTTGAGGCATACCTGTATATGTTTTTACTTACTTTGACTTCAACTTCAAACTCAGACTTCACACAAGACCTGTATGCAACTTTGAAATCGTGCCGACTAAAGGTGGATTTGGACCCGGGGCCCCTCTCTCACTGTTGGTGCTCAGCTTCCTCCAGCGCAAATCTGTTTTGCTGTCATTACTGTCGCTGAGAAGCCAACATCTCTGTCCGAGCCTGCCCCGGGTGGTACCTCTCTGCTATCCCCTCTGACAGCCAGATTACACTCACCGCACTGAATCGTTGTAGCTACAAGCATGCGGTATGTATTTTGGATTAATAGTCAGTGATATGTGTGTAAAGAGTAGCGTACTTCATAAACCCCGGGAAGTCCTGTGGTGACTAAATAGGGCTGAAGGTGAGGATTAGCACAGAGCTTGAAGCCATAGAACATCTCCTACAGGTGTTTTGGAGCTTACTACTGTCAGAGCAAGGACGCACCTGACAACTATACGATATAAATAAGCCTAAATGCTAATAATAATGACAAAATTAGTGCATTTTTCAAAGTAAAGTGTTATAGTATAGTGTAAATGCTATTTCAATTAAGTATGCCCATGTTTCTCTGTCAGATTTTTGTCTTTTTATATATGTTCTTTTTACAGAATTCAGTCCACTGCATTCCACAAAACACCAGAAATATCTTCGCTGCAGTTCAGAGGCAAAAGATAAACAAACATCCTGTCCTAGAGATGTCACATGTGTTGTTTATTCTCTCATAAACTTTCTCTGCTCAGGTCTTTTGTTCGCTTTTTGATACAGAGGACCGAATTTAAAAGGAAATCTTAAGGACAAGGGCTTATACACCGTGCCAGATTGTGTTAAATAATGACGAGATGTTGGTGCCAATTCATCTGTAATTGTCCCTTCTGGCACAGTCTGCTGAAAGTCCTGGGGAAGCCTAAGCTCAAGATCACTGCAAGTGTTAATCTTCTTATACTTAAGGTATCGGATTCTCTTTTGATGTCGCTAAACATGTTGACTCCTATCTCAGAGAAGAAGGCAATCCAGACATAGCTATGAGCCAGATGGGGGTTTGTCTGGATTTCTGCTGAGAAAATCTCACGCTTTTGAATGGTTTTACTTCGTCTCACTTCATTATGTTAAAATAATGCACTAGGAAAGGGTGAAAATGGATACAGACTGAAATAGATTGATACAGGTGTAATTGTCCTTTTAGTCTGCACAATTTACCATCCCTTGCAATTGCCTGATTTATATTTAATGAGGCAAAAGCCTGTCTCACATTACTGAGTATTACACCTCAAGGTTGTTTCCTGGCTTTATTAGGAGGCTCTTTGGAACATCAACACAAAAGACACTTGTATCTAATGATACATTATTCAGTGTCCAATTAAATTTCCTGACCTGAGGCTCTACTGTGTATTATAGTCATCTGCAGCGATGACCACACAGACACATACTGGAATCTGCCCCAGGGACTCAGGTGGACTCCCCCAGAATGGTGCACTTTCTTGAGGCTTGAGTCCTTGGCATACCAGGCCTCCCTCAGGTGCTTGTGAGTGTAAGTGATCAATCACAAATGTTCTTTTGTCAGGCAAGATTCTCCCATCAGTCAGTGGTTGGGAGAGCCTCAGGTGCTGGGTGCAGAGGCTGTGAGCTCAGGGCAAGCTCCCGCATGTTGTGGGCTGATCCCACTCACAGGTGGAGATTTGTCATGCACGGCTAGGATTCATCTGTGATCGAAAGTGCCGTTTGAAAGTGACATGTACGCACACACAAATAGGTATCAGGTGCAGTCGTACCTGCAGACATGTCACTGAGACACCAAACCATTCACCGAAGGTGAACATGGTTATAGGATGCATCCGGTATTTGATTATTGGTCTGTGCACAGATCAGAGCTTAGTGTCTCTTGTTTTGCCTCAAGCCGTTCACTATTGCTGGGAATTGTTACTTATTCTTTGTATCCAACCTTAGGTGTTAATACACAATAAATGATGTATCCAAATAACTACAACTTAAAGTAATATGTTGAATAACTATTACAATACTGTATAATATAATTTTTTATAGATATAACCAGTACAGAAACACATTTTTGTCACTGTGTAATCACAGAAAATGTTTCATTGCCTGAAGGTACTTTTTAGGTATGCATATTTTACAATTGATGAGTTTACTCTGGCACTTTATTATGAAGGATACTTATATAGAAACAGACACAGGGGCAAGACAGATTGTGTCTGTCTGGCTCAGACTAAATTACTGTACACATAAAGTATGAACGTAAAAACACAGATCTGTGATGGAGTTGTGGTTTAGACGTTTCTGCCTCTGGCGCTCAGTACATGTGGATAAGCTGTGTTTGTGAGATTCTTCACCCTGAATCTTGAGTGTTGGATGTTCAAAAACATGAATGCATCATTATTTAATTGAAACCAAATTATAGTTTAGAAAATAATCATATCAAAAGAGCACACTTTTAGAAATACATCAACATTGTGTGTCTGTGAACCTTGCCTTTCTTGGACATCATGCTCCAAGACACAAGCTGTTAGAAGTCTCAGATGACGTTAGCTGGTTACATTGGCATCAGTCAAAGCCACAGGCTGCCCCCAGGTCACACCAAAGCTGGCATTTAGACTTTGAAATCAAACAGCCCACACATTATCCCCCTAATGATAGAATAACAGCACTGATTTACCATGTAGCTACATGTAAGAAAGGTAATAGAATATCTTATAAGGGGAAAGCACTTGCCCAGGACAAGCAGCTGTCAGTGAGTGAAAGTGAATGAAAGGCAGACAGAGAGAAAAGAACGGGTGGGAGGATATAAACATCTACGAATAGAGGTTTGAATGATTGTAATTAGGGCTTTGTATAAAAGGCCTGATACTGTTATTATCATTGAGTCATGCTGGGGAAAGGGGTGTTTAAAAAGATGTGTCACACTGTCTGAGGTTCAAATGGTTTACTTTGAAAATACACTGAATTTTCACCTTCTGTCCTTCAAATCATTTCCACCCAAACAAGTTGTATTTTGTTCTTCCCTCTTTAAACTCTAATGTCGTAAATGTGTATCCATCCTGCAAGTATGACTATGGGTATTATAGGTATATGTTGTGGTGATGCTGTATAAATGTTGTGGCTTCTCTGTTTTCTTACTTGGGTTACACAGCACATGTCAGAAGTTTATATTTTCTATGGCAGTCGAGGAGAAGCCATAAAGTCACAGGGAGCTGTATTTTTATCCCTACATAGTATAATGAATGTTCCAGAGGACAAAAAAGTCCTGGTGAGGGTGGGGTGCCAAGAAAGCGATGTGAAAACCGTATAGGGCGGGTTTGATTGTGGTTTTTGGAAACATTAGAGAAGGGTGCAACTGTAGTGGACATGCGGTCATTTGGGAAAAGGCGACGCTCAACGTGCTCTAACTCTAGCCTTTATGCAAGTTAGACGTGTTGTTTTTTTGGGGTGTTTTTGGAGTCGAACAATTCTGGTCTGAATATTCCCAAACAAAATGACTCCCAGTTCAATTACACATTACAAGCAGCATGACAGTTTCCATTGTGCAATACTCAATCTAGCAAGGATATACTAAATCGGCCAGGCACCCTTGTTCACACTGGAGTCAGTGTGCCGAGACAGGAGGGAAGGGCCCGCAACAAGAGGCCCTCTTAACTGCTCTATTATGGTAACACATACCTGCAGAGACGCAGACACCTGACACGGCGTTCTGTGCGGCTAAAGCCTGCTTCTACCCTGGTTGCACTCTTTTGTACTTAAATGTTGTCAAAGTTGTTATGGTTCTAATGCTTTTGTGTCAATTGTGTTTGCGTGAGTCATAGAGAGATTATCTGGTGGCCCCAGTGTCTGGAGCTTAATTCTTGTAATGAACAAAAAAAAGACTTCTCCATAATCTCCGTTTAGAAGTCTAAATTGTATGTTACTGAACACAAACAATACCGAACTTGTTCTGATTGCATATTTAATTATCACATACGCTAAAAGAATCTCTCTAAGTGCATATTCAGAATGCTTCAGGATATAATGCCTCCTGAATGGACAATATTAATTCAAATATTTGATTGACAGGCAAGCTCTTTCCCCATTGGTCGCTTCTCCTGCTACAAATCTTGGAGAATGCCAAGGTCTATACTGACTATTATATTTGACATTATTGTACACGGCCAGATGATCAACTATATACATTACGTATATCAATCAATCAATACATTAAAACATCTTATTTGTCACTGCACTCAAAACTGAAAGGATCAACAGTATTGATAACAGTAATTGCTATGAATTACACTTTGATCTCGAAACGTATTGGTTTATTTGGGTGATATATCCAGTGTGACAGTGAAACTCGTGAATAAAGAGTTTTGGAGGTTTCACAATAGTCCTGTTTCTTCCAAACTGGGAAACAGAAATACGTGTTCATGACAAGACACAGGCTCAGTCCATCTCTGTTGAGCTCTGTGGTTGCATTAGGTTTGATCAAGAACAATTAATAACATGATGCAGCAGTTTCATCCACCATGTTTAAACTGTACATATGGCTGTAATTTTTTCTGAAGTGTATTTGATAGTTAGTTATTACATTGGACAGATCTTCCCTGGTTTATTTGAGCAGAGGAGCCAAGAGTGAAAGAGCGCAAATAAACTCTTTATAAAGTTCCTGCATCCAGGTAGTGAGCTGGATCACCTTTTTGAATATGATCACTTGTTAAGTATGTCATCAATTAGGTCTGATCCAAATCTTTCCAGAGGTATTGAGTTAAGATGTGCCAGATGTAATACATTTGTCTGTAAAGTGCTTTGATATGTGCAAAATTGTCTGTCTTTGCACAGTGACTATGGGCAAAGACATGTTCTTCCTGCTCGGGGCACTGGGCTAGGAGTTCTCAAACTCTGGGTGCTAAACACGGGTGGAGTCCTGCATGCTCTGTCAGGCTTTCCCACAGGTCTTTTTGAATTGAGCAATAAAATAAAAATTGCAAAAGTGAACCCCCACTTGCCTGAATCCCCGCTAGAACTTACTGAACATGCGAGACAGGCTTCAAGTCAGAAATGTTCAAATCCAGGTTAAAAACTGTGTTGTTCAGCTGTGCACACTCTGTCTAATGTACATTTATTATTTATCAAATCTCAATGGGACTTTCCTGGTTTAATAAAGGTTCAAAAAATAAATATATACATTGTTAAGCTTTTGTTTGAGTTTCCTTGTGTATGAACTAATAACCTGCTTTACTTTGCCTATTTCTTATTGATAATGCAATTGATAATGAGTATACTTTTATTCCGTCATATTGCTCCACTAAATCATGTAAACATTATTAAGTTCAAACTGGTCCAGGCTCATCCCAGAATATTAAATTTTTCTTTACATAAGAGGGACACATATTTTTTTTACATTTCCAGGAAGCTTATGGTTGTATTCATTTTGACTGACAAAAAATAAAATGTATAATAACATTCAGTCGCACCTGCATAGGCACATAAGATGTTGCAAGGGGTTGAAAGTTCATAACGTTTTATATATTTATATATTCACTTTTACTGTCAATGCATGAGCAAACTTGGGCTTTCATTGTAAAAATAAATAAACAATTACTCACACGCTGACCTAACATTTGAGGCTGTTTTCAGACTATACAGAAGCTCCGCCAATGCAAGTGTGCTCCTCAAGCTAACATTATTGCATGTGGTAATTTCCTGTGTACCGTCTGCACTGCGCTGCGGTTGGAGCGGTGATTACACAGTGCCAATAGAAATGCTAATGTATGTGTTCACAAGAGACATAACATCGAAGCACAATTAAAAGCACAAACAAAATGTCAGCCAGCGTTTGCGCTAATAACCGGTTTGAGCAGAGAGAGAGAGAGAGAAAGAGCGAGACAGAGAAGACGGAGCCAGCAGCAAGGGAAAGTGCGGTCACTAGCACGTGTTGCCAGCACTCAAAAAGGAAAAGAATGGCACCACTTATTGTGAATGGAAACAGATAGGGAGAGAGGGTGTATTGGTGGGCTCAATATCAACCAATGCTACCATAGCCCCGCCCACAACTCAAGTGAAGTGGTCTCACCCCCCAACTCAGAATTCCAGTTTTCCATTGTCGAGTCAAGGCAAAGTTCACAGGAGTAACTTCAACCGTATCGCTCACATCTAATAGCTCTGTGTACTCTGGCCACTCATGCTTCTAGCACTTGAGCATTGTTCTGTTCGGTGCCACTCACCCATATGGGAAGCGGACAGGGAATTTGCTAAAGCTCACTGGTCAGCTGAAACCCGAGATCCCTGGACGAGCTGATGCAAGAATTGTACGGCCTTAATTCGGCGGCACGATTGAAATGATACGGCCACTTTGTGATCATAAAACATTGTGGATCAGTTTAGCCCATTTAAACGGTTTGATGGAGCTTTTGAAATGTCATTCTTAAATACTAGATCCAACTTCTGTGAATGTATAGTGAGAACCTTTTGAAATCAGCCTCAGAGAATGTTTCCTTAATTTTTCTAAATCTCATTTTAAGCTGTCTACTATATCATAAAATAAATGGACTCATTCTTGGCCATAGCTGACTGACAAAGCGATCCAAGTAACTGTATCACACGGTACTACAATTTGTCACATCATATTTCCACTGAACCTTGGATCTTTTAGCTGCACAATACTTTGAACTTGCTGTATTTAGTTACAGAACACAACCTTTGAAATG